>PVHY01003856.1:0-63579 GCA_004024945.1 Uropsilus gracilis
CCCCCCCCCCCCCCCCCCGCGCCAGGTCTCCAGAGCCGCTCCGAAGAAGGGCCTGGCTCCAGGGTGCTGACAAGGATGTGGCTGACCCTGCTGACAGCTGATTTCATTTCAGCATCACTGTCAGGAAACCCCCGCAGAAGAACCCCACTTCCAGGCCCCTGAGAACACAGCCTGGAGCAGGTCTTAGGACAGGTGCTGCTCCAAGGGTTCCTGGGCACATTCTGTGAGTGACTCTGGCCCCCCCCATATCCACCACCCTCCATCCGCCACTCAGGAGCCAAGTGAGAAGGCTCTGGAACCCACCAAGTGCAGTAATCGCTGCCCAGCACCTCCCTTCCCCCAAAGCCCCACTTGTCCAGGGAAATCCCTTAGAAGGCTCAAGCACTAGCCCTGTTTCTTTGCATTCGAGATGCCTAATCTCTAGATAAAGAGAACTAGGGCTTCTTGTTTCTACAAAGGCGACACAGATGGGGCTCCTCATCCCATTAGGCACTGGTTCTCTAGCCAAGAAGAAACAGCCCAGCAGAGGAACAAAAGGTGGGGCCCAGGTAATGGAACTGGGGGCCACTGTGCTTCTGTCTTGACACACAGGAGAACCTGCTCACTCTCCCCTAAGGATACATACGGGCCCAGCTTGCCTCCCAACATGTGCTGACCTACAGCCCCCCAGACTCAGCAGCAAGGGGATCACTTTCCAGCATTTTACAAGGTACTACAAGGAGAAACCCTAAAACAACTCTTGCAGCCTCTTCAGGGGGTGTTAGGGGTGTTAAGGGTGTCAACGGTGTTAAGAGCCTGCCCTGCAGCTCCTGAACTATATACCTCTGACTTGAGAACAGGGGAAGGGTCTCGTGCCCTGCTGAAGTGCCAGTGTGACAGAGACGGGGCTGGGGGGGCAATGGCCCTTCACGTGGACACGTCTGAAGAAAGGAGCCCTGAGCTTTTCTTTGCTGGCAGCAGGTTTGAGTAGCTCCCCTACCTGGCAGAATTAAACCTGCCAAGCAGGTGGCTCTGCAGGGCAGGACTCCATGGTTCCTTATCTCCTGGATCAGACGCTCCTGGCCAGGCTGCCATCTGGGCCAGTGGGGAGGGTAGGGGTAGGGGTGTGAGATGGGGCTGGTGGATGGCGTCCAGATCACATGGCTCTTCGTGTACATCTTCCTTCTCCTCCATAAAAGGCTGGTGAAGATGTACCCTCTGCAGGTGGGGCGGAGAGGACGCCATACACCAGGGTGGCAGAATAAAGTGTGAAAGCAGCTGGTGCCTATCATTAGAGCTCTGTCCTGCATCTAGTCTGCTTGCAGACCAGTCCTGGAAAGACAAACACAGCTCTTTTCCTGAACGTCACCAAGTTCAGGACAACACAGTCAACCAGTGGGTCTCCCTCTGGATCCTGTTTGCTCTTAGCTCTCTGGATTCAGAAGGTTTGAAACAATATATACAACTGGAAGTTTCTGTTGCTTACACCCTTCACAGGGTTGAGGAGGTCTCTGGTCTCTACAGTGTGATAATGATGGATGAATGATGGGGCCCTGGAATAGCCCTATGTTGGGGAATTTTACTAAAGTTGGGGAATGAGACCATTACAAAGTTATCCACAGCAACAGCACCACTGCTGAGATAAATGCTGCAGTAAGAGATAAACGCTGCAGTGGCGACTGCCAAATGCAGAGGTCAGACTGGCCTTAAACAAGTTTCTGTTTTTTTTTTTTTTTTTTTTTCAACTGGAATGCCCTTTTCTAGGTTAGCAAGGGACATGCAGCTCTAAGTTAGCCTTGCAATTTGTAGGATAAATTTGAAATTTTTTTTGTATTTTCGTAGCAAAGAAAGAATTTTTTAAAGATAAGTTGGTAAGCGCCTTTCTACTACATGGCCAGATTGACTCTGAACATCTTGCATTTGACTTGATTTTATTCTCACAATAAACCTGACTAAGTGTCTGTGGCTACATGAAAACAGGTTAGCCTAGTTTTTTAGTACCAATCCCAAAGAGCATTTTGCAGATTCCAACACACTTTCCTGATACAACAGCCATCTCACTGTGTTGAGCAGAAGAAATAGAAGGGAAACTCCTCATGCTGACAGAGGCCTCCACACCAAACCCACAGCAACATCATACCTCATGGTGAAAGGCTGAGTCCATTCCTCAGAAGATGTGGGAAAGACAAGGAG
The DNA here is from genome assembly GCA_004024945.1 of Uropsilus gracilis. Lineage (NCBI taxonomy): Eukaryota > Metazoa > Chordata > Mammalia > Eulipotyphla > Talpidae > Uropsilus > Uropsilus gracilis. Next base: position 2,173 of record PVHY01003856.1, read on the forward strand.
AGCTGCGCTTGTCACTACTAACCCACACTGTGCTAGGGACTCTAGCAGGGCAATGAGGCAAGGAAAAGACATAAGAGGAAAGAAAATTAGAATGGAAGACATAAAACTATATTTGCAGATGATACAATCTCATATATAGAGTCCAAAAGAATCCACTAATAAATTAACTCAGCAAAGCTGCAAGATAAAAGGTCTACACTCAAAAATCAGTTTTCTATACACAAGCAATGAATAATCTCAAGGTGAGTTTAAGAAAAAATCCTGTTAACAGAATCCAAAAGAATGAGATATTTAGAAATAACCAAGAAGGTGGACATAATTTAAATTATGTAAGAAAATAAATGTGTCTAAGAAAGGACTTTAGCGAAGGGCACCAAAACCTTAAAATCACTTCTCTCTAGGAAATGATTCTATAGGTGATTTTTACTCTCCTCTTTATACTTTCCCTTATTTTTCAAAGCTTCAACAATAGATATCTTTTTTTTTTAAGTTGGAAGAAATAACATTTTAAAGTGTAGAACAACAGTGTTTCTATGTAAAACTTGGACCTTCTCATACTAGTTAGGATCTCAATCAGGGAATAATATCCCCTCTCTAGAAGCAACTAATAACCTAATTAAGATAATGGGTAACTGAGCAGATAAAATGCTTAAACAATTTGTTAGTCACAGATGGAAATAGAGCCTTCCAAAACGGTGCCAAGGAAAGAGCAGTGTGGCAAAACAGGAATTTTCCTGAGCTGAAACTGAAAGCTGTATCTGCTCCCCCTGCAATAACCAGGATCCCTTCTCAGTGAGGATCATGAACAGAGTAACAGCTAACGCCCCCACCAATGAACATGAACAGCCTCCTTTTGGGGGCCACTTTATCCCCAACAAATATTAGGTGTTTGTTCCTTGGGTCTATTGCAGAACCAGCTCCTTCTGTCCTAAGCTGAACGACCTCCTGGCTTTCGTCAGGTATCTTGTCTTCACACGAAGCAACCCCCCCCCCCACAGCCCTGTGAGCATCTGCACTCCCATCAGGCTTACAGTGCAGCCCACAGCCCAGTGGGCTGAGATGAGCACCCAACTTGTATTTCGAATTGGAAGAGAATGACAAGGAAACTGCTCTGAAAAGCAGGAAAAGTAGACAGAAGGGGGATGAAAAACAGAAGAGAAACTAGGAGAGAAGAGATAAGAAGAGCACATGTAGGAGGATCCAAAACAGGAGCCCCAGAACCTCAAATACCAGAAGAGCCAGAATAAGTCATGGAAGGAGCAGTATCCTCTCACAGGATGAAAAACTGGTGTAAAGAAAATAGCCCATTCAAAGTCTAACACATAACAGAGGTTAAAAATGTAGAATGTGTTCAAATATGCAAATGAGATTTTAATAGCCTTAATAAAGTGATAAGAGAATTACGGACAATAGAAGAGAAACATGACCATGAATACAACCATAATCAAAAGTAAATATATGCAAGTCTGACATAACGGACAAAACATTCTCCTCTCCCAAGACACACACTGAATTTTCAGGCTGAGGCCAGGAGAGGCCTGTCCTCCTGAGGAGGAGGCTAAGTGCAAAGAATAAAGAGTCAGCATCGCTGCAACTCCAAACAGAGACACTGGAAGATGGACCAATGTTGAAGGCCCAATGCCTTCAAAATTCTAGCAAATGAACCAATCTTCATTCTAGATCTCACTAAACTATTAATCAGACATTAAGTGGAATAAAGATCTTCTTAGACATAGGAATGGTCTCATCAACTTTAACACTCATGTGCACTTTCTCAGAAAGACACCCCATGAAAGCCAAGGGAACAAGAATGAAAACTGAGGGTTCCTTCCCCAGGGAGACACCCAGGGGCTCAGCTAAGAGCAGGGACTCCAAAATGGCGAGGCTGATAAATACACCATAGAGCCATGAGCCTTTCAAAGATCTCAGCTCATTAGCAAACAACTGGGAATACTGAACTAAAGAAAAGTACCAAAAAGAGTGAGAAAACAAAAGTACCCAGAAAGACTGCTACAATAGTGACAATGTTATCTCAAAGTCGTCTATACTGAGCTTCAGATAAAAACTTTACAGGGCTGTTAAACATACACCCCGACTACTGATCTCATCAAAAGGAAGGCTGGGTTGAGGGGGTCCTTGACTGCAAAGAACGGAGCAAGAGCTAACTTTTCACCTTCCTGGAGGGAACTACTAGATAGTGCCTGAAATTTAAAATCAAATGGCAGGATAAACTGGTCATTCAGAGAAACAATTCACAGCTCAAAGTGGTTCCCTGTGGGGACCTAAGATTGAGAGGGGGAAGGGTAGGGCGGAAGCTGCCCATTTGTGTTTGTTTTTTACCGGTAGTAAAAATATATGACTTTAATCGTGTATGTGTATGTGTGTGTGTATGTGTGCATGTGTGTGTGTCTGTGCTTAACTTTGATGAATATAAGTAAAGGTTTTTAAATTACTTGGTTTTCAACCTACGGAATGAATGAATACACATTTACCATTCATATTTCACTGATTCCCAGATACGCTTCTCTTTACATTGTCACATCTCTGCCGGTGGAAAGCACCCCACGTTTGGCAGGATGTCTGCTAGGTAATAGCGGTGAGATGTAAACCTGGCTGAGATTTCTGGGGACTGAGATTCTACAACACTTCCGTCACTTGAGGGCCCTCTGAAACATGCATGTGAGACCTGGTGGTTGTCTGTGAACGGGTAGGCTGAGCATCAGGGTGTGAAGAAAATCCCACAGGCACCCTGGAGAGCTCCTAATAAATGGGCATCACCGGTATTCTTGGGGGCACAGATACTTGCCCACTGATGGTTCTCAGTTGACGAATTAGATCACACTGATTTCACTCATCTAATTGTATTATGTATGCGCAGATTTTGATACAGATCAAAATCCATGTTTAAATAAATCTTTAGATTTATTAGAACTGAAAGTAAGAATTCTAAGGCATAACGAAGCACCATGTGTTTGTTAGCTTAACTTGCATTATTTTTTATTTTAGTGGCAGATATTGAAGATCTCAAAACAGATGACACATCTTTTATTTGCTGAAGTACATTATGTATGGGAATGTGCACTGCAAAACTCTTCTTAATGACCCCCCCAATATACAGGTTTATTCCATAAACGCTCAAAAGCGTGAGTAAGAACTATAACATGATGTGGAAAAATTTCCAAGTGGGGTTTAGTAAGAAAAGCAAGATAAAAAGAAGTATGTGATCCCATTAAAAAAAAAAAAAAACTTGACAGAAATCGTAGGTGTGTGTTTAACAGATCTGCAGAAGATGGTATAAACACAGAAAAACCATGAGCAGTCTGGGAACACAAACTAGTCCAGCCACTATAGAAAGTTCTGTGTAGTCCCTCAAACTACTAAAAATGAAACTACCATTTGATCCAGAGATTTCATGTCTGGGAAACTACCCAAAGGATACAAAAACACTAATTAAAAGTAAACTCACACTCCTATGTTTATTGAAGCACTACTTACAATAGCCAGGATATTGAAACAACCCAAATGTCCCCAGACAGGCAAATGGATCAAAAAGTTGTGGTATATTTAGCAATCAAAAAATACAAATGCATGTCATTTGCAACAACATAGATGGAGCTAAAAGGAATCATGCCAGGCGAAATGAGCCAGGAAGAAAAAGAGAAATACTGGATGATCTCACTTATATGTGGGATATAAAGAAAACAAACAAAAGAACAAGAAACAGTTAAAACTAACAAAATGATAACAGAACTAAAGCATATAGCAAGGGAGGAGGAAGGAGGGAAGAAAGAAGAGAGGGAGGAGGGATGAGCACAAGAAATCATGATGGCTCATGAGTGATGTGGTAGTGGAAGAATGTTGGGGTATAGAACAATGTAAGAATGTGTGCGTGTGTGCGTGCGTGTGTGCGTGTGTGTGTGTGTGTGTGTGTGTAATAAAAAAAAATGAGCAGTCACCATAGAGGACAGAATTCTAAGGTGACTCCACAATCCCACCCCAATGATTACATTACTCCTGTGATTATATTACTAGGCAAAAGAGATTCTGCAGATGTGACTAAATGAGATCTTAAAATACAGAGATCAGCCAGTGGGCCCGACCTAAGTAAGAGTCTTCGGAGTAGTTTTCTCCAGCTGCTCACAGATGACCACAGAAGTCTGAGAGGGTCTGGAACTGAGTAGTGGAAGTGAGTAGGCTCACACTCTACTGCCACCACAGCAGGGGGTGAGGGGTCACAGGCTAGGAGCAGAGAGTGGCCCCTCACACACAGCTATTCAGGAAAAGAAGGGAAGACAGCAGACAGAGACAGCCCTGAAGCTGTGAATTCTGCCAGCAACGGGGAGCTTGCAGAAAGCCTGGGGCTGTCAGGTGACCGCATGGCCAACAACACCCCCTGGGAGGGTCCAGCCACCCCAGAGCCACTCTTCTGACTGTGGAAACTGTGAGGTGGTAAGAGGGTGCTTGCTGGTTCAAACCCCAACATTTGTAGTTGTCTGTTCATAGTATTAGAAAGCAGGTTGCAAGCCAGGCACGGTGGCTCATGCCTATAAGCTTCAGCCTATGAAGCGGCCGGGGTTAGGGATCGCAGTTCAAGTCCCGCCTGGGACCCATAGCAAGACCTAGTTCCAAAAAACTAGCTGGGCGTGGTGGCGTACACCTGTAATCCCAGCTACCTGGGAAGCTGAGGCTGGGGATTGCTTGAGTTTGTGGTACCCCGAGCAACGTGAGCCTGCAGTTCCACGGGCAAAATAGCGAGACCTAGTCTCAAAAAAAAAAAAAGAAAGAAAGCAGGTTGCAGGTTTTAGGAGGGGATGAGGTGCTCTGCTATAACAAACAGAATACGCAAGGTGCTGCCGCACAGGTAGAGGTTTCGACGAATTCTGAGAAGCGTGGCAGGAAAAGTCTAGAATGTTTTTGTAGGGGAAATGAGTGATCAGGGTTTTCCACACCTGTCCACTCTAGCCCCTGTGACCTGCACCTGCAATCCCGCACCCTCCCCATGACTGCAGACACCTGGCCCAGTGAGTGTGCACGTGTGAGTATATACACTTGGGCCTAGGAGGGAGGGGATAAAAGGATGGTGTCACCTGGGAGTTGGTGGGGGCCTTCGGTTGCTGTTTTCATGCCGGTTGGTCTCCCCTGTTCACCATTAAAAATCCTGTGGCGATGACGCCAAGGGCTCCCAAGTTCTCTTTTAAGCTGCTAGAATCAATGGTGAACCCACCCAGATTGCAACGGCTGCAAAACAGTCTTGACTAGGCTATTAATAGCAGCATGAGCAGAGGAGACATAGCTGCAAATGTCAGGGCACCAGGGGAAGTGAGCAGCACTTTCCCAGGTTGCTTAGAAATCCGCACTTCGGCCAGGCATGGTAGCACATGCCTGTAAGCGGTAGCCTAGGAAGCGCCGTGGCCGGAGCCAGGGATCACGGTTAGAGTCTCACCAGGGGCACGTAGTGAGACCTAGACCCCCAAAAAATAGCTGAGCATGGTGGCGCACGCCTGTAATCCCAGCTACCTGGGAAGCTGAGGCTGGGGATTGCTTGAGTCTGTGGTACCCCAGGCAATGTGAGCCTGCGGTTCCATGGGCAAAAATAGCGAGACCTAGTCTCAAAAAAAAAAAAAGAAAAAGAAATCCGGAAGGCTGCTGGCGAGGGCTCGGAAGGAAGCGAGGGAGAAGTTGATGGAACCGGGAGGTAGGATTTTCTAGTGTGGACCTGACACTCAGGTGTGCGCAGAGTAGGTGTGTAAGGGATGCACCTCCGTACACATGGAGGAGATGCCTAAGCAGAGTATGGAAGGAGCAACCTGATGCCTTCATGTTGCCTATAGTGAGAGCGAAGGAGAGAGGAAAATTGATGGAGAAACTGGTGAGCAAGAAGGAACAGAACCAGGGCTGGATGACTGAAAGTTCTCAGTCTCTCCAGATGACAAAAGGTATTCCAAAACCATGGCTGCAGAGAGCAGCATCAAGTACAACTCTTCCCTGAAAGCAGGGTGAGTCAGAGTGCTCAGCCACACACAAACTCTCAAGAGCTCAAGGGGCTTTGCACAGGCTCTCTGTTAAAGCAGAGAGTGTCTGACATCCCACCAACTCAGCAGAAACAGCTGAGAAGCAGAAAATCCTTGGTTTTACATAATGGAGTGAATTTCCCCGAAATCCACCTGTTGGCCACAAACTCCTGAGAAACCATGAGCAACTCAGACTGAGAGAGGCAGCACAGGTGGAAGAGACCTCTGGCAGGAAGCAGGGATGATGCAACCACTCAACCAGAGACATGTGGCACCTGTCACAAAAAGGGAAAGAGCTCGGCACCCACAGAGCAGAGCCCCTAGGTCACCCCCTGGCTTGCAAATTCAGCCAAGGACTCCAGTTGCAGCTGGCCTGGCTGAATTTCAAAACAGTTTTGAACCAGCTATGACTCACCACCCATCTCCCCTGTGGACCCACAGGCATGTGGCAGCCTCCTGGCCGACACTGCTGGCAGGGGAATAGGGCAAACACCAGTCCTGCTGCCATAGGTCCAGAGGTGGAAGAGGACTGTGCTCCACACCGGGAAAGCTATACTTCATGGTGATGCCCAGGAACTTTCTCCACTCCTGACTTAGATTATTTTATTTTATTTTTATTTTTTTGAGACTAGGTCTCGCTATTTTTGCCCGTGGAACTGCAGGCTCACATTGCCCGGGGTACCACAGACTCAAGCAATCCCCAGCCTCAGCTTCCCAGGTAGCTGGGATTACAGGCACACGCCACCACGCCCAGCTATTTTTTTGGGGGAACTAGGTCTCGTTACGTGCTCCCAGCAGGACTCGACCCGCGATTCCTGGCCCCGGTCGTGGCTTCCTAGGCTGCCACCTACAGGCATGCGCCACCATGCCCAGCCTCGGATTATTTTAAATGGTAAGATTTTGGGCTTGAACTGATATTATAATGGATGAGACTTTGGGTGACCTTCAGACAGGGTGAGTGCACTCTGCTTATGAATGTAGATGAACATTGTGGAGATGGTCAGAGGGCAGGCAGGAGGACCCCGGTGTCTAATCTTCCCTAGATGTGGGTGGGAGCTGGGAATGATTAAGTCTTGTTATGGGGCCAAGAGGTTTTTGCAGCTGTAATTAATTTTACCAATCAGTTCACTTTGGGTTCATCAACAGAGATTATCCAGGTGGGCCTAACCTAAACACACGAAACCTTTTAGAAGTGGAGAGGAGATTCAAAGGACCAGGGAAGGCTGGGCCAATGCTGCTGGCCTGAAGGCGCAGGGGCCTGATGGGAGGGGCCTGCTGGAAGAGCGCAGCCCAGCAAGGGAAATGAGGCCTAAGTCCTACAACTACCAGGACCTGGGTCCTCCTCAAGCCACCTGACAATCACAGCCCAGCCACCATCTCCATGTCTACCTTGTGATGCTGAGACCCGGCCGCAGCCCACCAGACTTCTGAGCTACAGAACTGTGAGTGGCTTTCAGCTGCTAAGTTGGCAGTCATTGTTACAAAGCGCTATAAAACCCACACAGGCACCTATCAGGTGGTCAATATGCCAAGAGGAATCAAAGTAGGGGAGGCACTGGAAAGAGAAAGCAGAATAATTTCATGGCTTATAAGTTTCTGTCATTTCTGTAAAATTCAGTAGAAATATGTGTGTGAGCCCTGGAGGGGTGTCCATTTCCTAGGCTACAGTGGTCTGATCAGGAGTCAGCAGCAACTGACTTTGGGCAAGGACAACATTGCCACCACTGACACAACTAAGGTTAGTGAGGTTGAAGCACAAACAACAGAGAAAAGCATGCTGGGCCCAAATCAGAGACAGATTGAGAACCCAGAGGTAGGCGTGCAGCGAGCACTGGTGCCCTGCACATATCTCCAGTGCCAGGGAAAGAGAAATCAAAGCCCTGGGCTCACCCATGTTGGAGAGCCTAGTGGAGACCCTCCTCACTGAAAGAATGAAGAGAAAGTGAGCCAGGTGTAACCACCACTCACCCCAGGTGATTGTGGGAAGAGCAGCCTGGCACAAATCAAAACGGGGAGGAAGTGAGAAGAAAAAGGTAAAGGAATCCTTGAAAAGCTGAAACCAGAATTATATAGAAATTGGGAGATCAAAGAAATCTCAAACTTAGTTTCAGTTTAAAGACCTTGAATCTTCCAAGGGCATTTAGCAGGAACACACAGCTCAGAGAACTGAGCAGCCACAAATAAGAGAACCATGTGTAAGAAGGAGTAGGGCTGACCTAGCCAATACTGGGATTACCAGATACAGATCACATGATACACAAACCCCCAAAACTGGATGGCCCAGGGTTTGAGACAATCAAGATGTCAAACAGTTGAGCGGAAACAGCAATACATCCATACAATGCGATCAACCCCAGCAACAGAAATAAAGGATGAGACAGGCAGCAGCATGAATTAGAAATACGTTGAGAGACAAGACACACACCAAAAAAGCCCCATAGCATTTGATATATTCCATTCATAACCATTCAAAGTTGGGCAAAACTAAACTGTCACACTGATTGTATAGACACAGAGTATATAGAAAAAAGCAAAGAATTATTATTAGCAAGTGAGTCTATCAGCTTATGTTTAGAAAAAAGAGACCAGGGACTGAAGAGGGATTTATGGAAAGCTTAAGCACTGCTGTTTGTGATCTATTTCCTGCCCCAGGATGGTTACTGGGTGTCCACACTATCACCCTTCACTGTATTGTTTAATGTTTCAGGCACTTTTCTGCAAAAGTAGGAAATGGTTCAAGGCGGTCCTCTCTTCTCTGTATTTCTGCATGTGGCGCAAATTCTTTACAATTAATGAACATTATGATGCATATATTCAGAGCCAGGCACGGTGGCTCGTGCCTGTAAGCTTCAGCCTATGAAGTGGCAGGGGCTAGGGATCGCGGTTTGAGTGCTGCCTGGGGCCTGTAGTGAGACCTAGTTCCAAAAAATAGCTGGGTGTGGTGGCGCACGCCTGTAATCCCAGTACCTGGGAAGCTGAGGCTGGGGATGGCTTGAGTCCGTGGTACCCCGGGCAACGAAAGCCTGCGGTTCCACGGGCAAAAATAGCAAGACTTAGTCTCAAAAAAAAAAAAAAAAAAATGATGCATATATTCAGAAGGGAGGGTGACAAAGGTATGCTCATTGTGTAGGTGGGCCAACCATTCCCTGGCTTCCCAGAGCAGTGGGGTCCCCCAGAGGCATCTCGGCAAGCTCTGGTTTTCCCCAGCTCTGCCTCCCCCACATCCATGAGTTTACGTCTCTCCATCACTTGACAGCCAAAAAGTCATCTATCCACATGCTTCCTACTCCCTTGTCTTCTGCTCACCTCCTACATAACTATGAAACATTTCAGGCATATTTAAAATTTAAAAAATGAACAACATAATGAGCAAGAAAATGCTCATGTGTATATATACTTTCTTTTGTCTGGGTTATGGATACATTCTTGCTCATTATGTTGTTCATTTTTTAAATTTTAAATATGCCTGAAATGTTTCATATGCTGATTTGGGATATAATTCCCATGTATGTACTTATATTTTTATCATATACTAAGTATGGTAAAGACAGAATATGAAGAGATACTAAGCATCTCTGAAAAATTTATTTTTCACTTTTGCATTTAAAAAAAAACTTTGATAAAATAGTATCATTGGTATGTGGCCTTACCCAGTTTGATTTTTTTCACTCGGCATCATGTTAGATTACATTGACTTGCTATGTTTCTCTCCAGTTCCACTCCTTTTCGTAGCGGAATGGCTATTAAAATCTACCCATTAGTCCTGTTGATCAAAGGGGAAGTCAATCTCCAGATGGTCTCTAATAACCAGAGTACTGGTATTCAGGTCCTTTGTTTCCTCCCACCATAAGGAGAGGTGGGGATGTGACTTCCATGGGTACATCATGTAAGACACTGGCCTGTGCCTTGATCTCTCAGATCCCTGGCTCAGAAATTGTGAGTTAAACTGGCTGCCATGTTGTGAGGATACTCAACCAACCCTAGGAGAGGAACTGAGCCCTCCAGCCAATAGCTAGCATTTCAAATGTTAAATCATCCTAGCATATCAAATTCCTCAAACTTCATCATGATGTCTTATGTACATCTTTGGTTTGATTTCCATATCCATACTCATAAATGTATTTGGCTGAGAATTTTTACACTTCTCTAGTTTCAATATGTTAGATTCATAAAATGTTTTTCCTCTCTGGAATAGTCTGACGCATAATATTGGAGGGGTTTTGTCCTTGAATATTTGGAAGGATGTCTGTACAGAATTCTGCATCTTATGTTTTTGTAGTTATGTATTTTATTTTGGTTTGGTTTTGATGGGCACATTTTCAAATTACTCATGCAATTTCTTTCAAGGGTATTAAGTCTATTCAGGTTCTTTATTTTTCTTGAATGAGTTTTGGTACATTATTTTTTTCTAGGAGACTGTCTATTTAATCTAAGTTTTCAAATTTACTGGTATAAGATTTTTTTCTTAATGTCTTTGTAGCTAGATCCCTTTTTAAAATTCCCAAGATTGCTTATGCATACCATCTTTATTTTGCCTCTCAATCTTTTCAGTTTTGATTTTATTATTCTTTTCAAAAAGCATCTACTTTTTACTTTATTGACCCTCTCCATAGCATGCTTATTTTCTATTTACGTTCTGCTTTGTTTCTCATTGGATCTGTTATATTCTTTTTTACCTAATTAGATGAGCAGGAAGCTCATCTATTTCAGTCTTTATTAAGTATTCATAGATATGATCCTCCTTTTTAAATAGTACAGCAGTTTCATCTCACAAATTGCATTTTAAATTACCTCAGTACTGATTCACATTAAAACAGCTTTTTTCAATATACATACCATGTAAAAGATTCTACCACTGCCTTCCAATATCCATTGTTCACTTCTTCCTGGGTTAATGAGAAATGACACAGTAATGTGTCCAGTCATAAAAACAACTTTTTCCAGTCCCCCTTGCAGGTGGACATGGTCATGTGACTAAGTTTCAGTCAGTGAGAAATGGTAGAATGTTACTCTGGGGACTTGTAGGCAAACTACATAAAAAGACGATCTATTTTGTGTATCCTTCCTTCTCCCTGTCCTGTCCTCTTTACTTTAGATGAAGATGTGCTGGCAGTGGCCCTGCAATCATCCTGCACATTGAGGTGACTTTAAGGATGGAAGGCATGAACTATTCAAGAATGGTGAAGCTGAAAGTGGAAAGTCACTCTACCAACCCATAACTTAATTTCTTTTATATGGAAGAAAGTAAGCCCAAAGTTGTCTTTAGCTACCATTATCTGGACAAATGCAATTCCAAATCGATAAGGACATTTTGGTATTGGCATTTTAAATATAATACTTCATGCATACGGAAGCATTCCCAACGGAAACTAACGGTAAAATGAATACCATTTCATCTACCAGCTGACTGAGCAGTGGCATGTGGCCTGTCTCATTGAGTACTTTGCTCTGTTGCCCCACCTACCTATTCCCCTCTTCTCATCCTCCTCTTACCCACAATCTTAGAAATTTTAAATCCCGTGGTTCTGAATTCTGTTTAACAACCCCTCATTTTTATTTATAATTATAGCACACTTTTGTAAACCTAAATTATACTGCCCTCTTTTGCTTGTTTTTAACTCTGATATAAATTGTATCAATTTGGATTTTTCCAGTTTTCTTTTTTCTTCAACCCAATGACATCTGCATCAATGCAGGTAGCTATGTTTCATTTCATCTCACTGCTTTACATTGCTTACTGCATGGATTCAACACCACCTATCCTTTCCCCCATTTGTGGATATGAGTTATTTCAAGCTTCTGGCTACTATGAAGTGCTGCAACATTCCTGAATGCATCTCCTGGTTACTCATGCAACAGAGTCTCTAGGAATGTTTCCTGACTTTTCTGACACCACGACATACACAGAAAATACATATTTACATGCACACGAGAGGTAATCCAGCGGCTATGAAAAGTCGTGCACATAGTTGCAGAGATGGCCAACAGACTGGTCACCTTGAGCACTAAGGGGACCAGTAAGATGAGACACATCAGTGTCTCACAGCATGGTGGGAAAACTCCATGAGAATAAAAGAAATCCAGGTTGTCAGCTGTGTCATGGCTATGCTATGACCAAACTGTGTCCCAGCAGGATCAAAATAACTTGCTCGTTCATGAGCACAGTATTTAAATTCCTGTTAGTCCTCATCCTCACCAAGCCTGTCTGTTTAGACTTTATTTTTGAAAAAAAAAGGTTCTCTCGGTTTTAATTCATATTCCTTACTACTAAAAAGGTTGCAGGGATATTTGTGTTTGCTGGTCATTCTTATTGCTCTTTTGTAAAATGTCTATGCATTTGTCTTTCTATTCGGTCTTTTTATGACTTTTTTTTTTTTTGGTATCCTTAATATATTCTGGATAGCAATCATTTGTCAGCTTTAGTATTACAAAATCTTCCTGCTTATGGCCTGTTTTTGTCTAGCACTTGTGAGATTTTGTTCATCAGTTATCTTTTATGGTTTGAGTTTTGTTTTATTTAGGAAATACCTCCTAAGCTACTTGTTATTTATTTCATACTGTTCTTTAGTAGAAATATGTTCTCCAAGGGATAAGTTGAAATGTCATCTTTCTGATGTAGTTCAAGGTTAATTCTTGCTATATGCTCACAATGGTTATTTGGAAATATGCATTACAGATGTTAGGCCATGGGTGCTATGAATGTCCAACAGATCAGAAATGATAAACAATTGTTGCGGGGGATGGGTGACAAACCGAGCTTGGCCATCTGCTTACCTATTGTTTAGGGCTGCTTTCAACCAAGACACTGGCCGTCTGGGCTCACCAAGGTGAAAATACTCTCTGGCCTTTACAGTCTGTCAACCATTGTTGTATTCAAAATTGCATCCCTTCTATTGTTCTCAGTCTGATAAAGAGTTGCTTTAAAATCTATTACAATAACACTTAAGGCAATTTCTGTTACTCTTTGCTTTGTTATTTTGAGAGACCAAATTATTAGGTGGAGAAAAGTTAAATTGTTCATTTTCTGTCACACTATAACTTCCATCATTAATGCAAAGTCCCTGATATTCTTGGTAATTATTTTTGTTTTGAAATGTTTGAATGATATTGTTACTGTAACAGTTTTTTGTCAGCATATCTTTTTCCCATTTTTTATCTTACATTTGGGTGTCAATCATAAATAAAACAGCAAACAGCTACACTTAAATTTTCCATGGAATCTGACAATAGCTTCAGTCAGGAAGTTTGATTCATTTATTATATATAAGATGTATTTGATTTATTTCTGCCAACCTTTTGTAGTTTCTTACCCAATGTTTTCTTTGTATCTCTCCTTTCTTTCCTGTCTTCTTTCAGATTAAGAATTTTTAACACCATATTTTATCTTTATTAAAGTTTTATTGATAACCTTTCACAAGTCCCCTAACATGATTATAATGTGAATTCTAGACATCAGAGTCAAAAAGTTCATGTGCATTTTTAGCCTCTCCAGACAGTGTGAGAACACTTGAACTCATACAAACTCTTAGAGATTTAAACCCTTTTGCTTACATCTTTGCTGTTTATTGTGTTTTTAATGGAGAAATACATCATCCATTTTCCAAAGAGTATTTGAAAAATACAAGGAGTATAGATACTATAAAACAAAGCACACTCCAATCAAGAGACACTACATACAGCATATGAAAAGCAGTCTGATATTCAGATAATGAAAACTAGAACTAAAAAGGTCCCAAGTTCCCAGCCTGGCAAAACAAGTAGTTACACAAAATTTTTAATGAACTATTTTTCCCAAGGTGTAAACAAATTGACAGGACTAAGTTTGTGCCTGGTCACTTCACTCTGACACCACAGCTAATGAAAATACACAGGTGTTGTGCACACTTCAGCTGACTTATTGTGGTGGAAGGGTGAGGTGAATGCTGACTACATAAGGCCAAGATATGAGAAATGGAAACTTGCATACTGGACATCAGAAAGTAATGGTGGAAAGCAAGTCCCAATTACTATATAGCCTAAAAGGAAAAAGACTGTACTCCAACTTTAGAAAATTAATCTAGAGACCAGGATAAGGATTAAGGAATGACAGTTAAACAAAAAATACACATTAGGTAGGAAGGAACACTACTGGGAGAGGAGAGGAATTAACACCAGGCTAAATGGAAAGCCTGTTAGGTTTGCTGTGTCCAGATTGACTGTTTTTGCTCATCTAAAACTTGTCACTCGTGTTTCCTAAAACACGGATGTTCTGCTTGAGTTTTTTTTAAATAAAGGTATTCCTAATCTTTTGTAGATTAGGAATAATTTAGAGTAGAAAGCTAACAAGCTAGCAAATGCTTTCTAGAAATTATTTTTTTGTCTTTCTACATGTAAATTTTACTTACGAATTTTGGTTCATCATTTAAATGATATCATTTTTTAAAAATTTGGCTTAAAATTCTTAGAGAAAATCTTTTTGTTTAGATGTTTACATTGGAAATTCACTTTACTAGAATAAAAGCATATTGTGGAACATACAAAATTTCAGTCTTAGAGACCCTAGACTGATAACATATTATCACAGGCATTAATTTTAGTAAATTTAAACTAAAATATTAGCCATGGAAGCACAGTGTAGTGTTTTATGCCATGTGGCCACAGGACTGCTGGTTTCAAATCATGGTTAAAAAAACACTAGCATTCTGGTTTTGTTTTTAAACAAACCACATTTAGGCATACTGTGTGCATACAAGCAAAAAGACAAGGGCAGCAAGCTTTTTGTTTCATAAAAAATGATTGAGGAGAACATGAAGAGAACATGAAGCTTTATGATTTGAGAGCATGTTGTATGCACTCTAAAACAATTCTACAGACAAGACCAATGTGTATCACTTCCTGGTCGTGTCCATCTAAACCACAGACTTTCTGTTTCAATGTCAAATATATACCCTCAGAGTTGACATTTCATTTTAAAAGCTTATAATTACCTCCCCAGGACTGAATTATAATGTACTTCCATGCTCTGAATACCACTGCACAACATATCCAAATTAAAGATTAAAAATAAGGAAAAACTCTTCTTCAAAAAAAAATTCATCAAGCTGAGAAACCTAAAATTAGCTCTAAGAAAAAAATCTACATAAAGTGCGTTATCAGTGTAAGGAATTCCTATACCAGCTTGTTTGCAAATTTTTTCCAACAATGCATAAATCCAGTGTAAGTATCAGTCATGGGTACAATGTAGCTGGGTTTTTCCTCTTTTTTTCCTCTTTAAGGGAAGCAGGTCTTTGAAATAGTTAATATCCTGTTGCTGACACCACATTCTGACACATTAATAAAAACACTTCTAGCTTCACATACTAACCTGGACTTCTGATCAAGGCTAGCCCAGTAAAGTCTGTGAATAAGCCTAAATCTCCCTTGAGTCATACCTAGTCTGGTACCCTTCATTCTCCTACTTTAGCATCTGAAGACAATAGGCTGAGTTGCCAGCTATTGTTTATGGACCCTCGAGGATGGTTTATCGGTTCAACCTGTTTTATTGAATTCTTGATAACAGGAATAGGATTTTCAGGGAGAGCAGGGACACTGGAAAGGTCTGCCTTGGATGTTTCCTGTGAGACCAACAGAGAAGTCACTGTCTGAATAGTTCCTAATTGAGTTGTACTTGTCTCTGAGACTGTTCCTCTTCTGTTTGGATTCCTCTGTCCCCTCTTCTTTATGAGGTAAGAATGTCCACTAGACTCCTACTATAGTATTAACTATGTTTGTTGCTGCGCTCCCTGAAGGCCTGGGTGGATGATTTACTAGACGTGTTGAAGAAACAACTCTGGTGATTGTGGGCTTTGGTGGTGGAGAAATGACCAGTTGTGAGGCAGTTTGAGGAATGCTTTCACTCAGTGTATCCCCAGAGATCTCACAAGGATTGGCTTGTTGCAAGGAAATTTCAGTAGATTGTATGTTGGTCACAGTTGCTACCATTAAGGCCGGGGCAGGATTGTTTCTGCCCAGGGAGCTGTCAGTCATTGGGCCGGTCTTCATCATGCCAGAAGGTGAAGGGGCACACATGCTGTTTTTGCTGTCTACAGACAAGTCAAAGCTGCCGTCATTTAAAGCTGTCAATCTGACACCTTCCACTAAATGCATTTTCTTTTTCTGAAGCACATGATTGGGTAGTAACTGATGAAGTTCCTTTCTTTTTAAGTGCATTGCAGCAATTTTCATATCCATCTCAAACATCTTACTATTTATCGCTTGCCTATAAACTGTATCTGTGAAAGACTGGATATCATAGGTGAGATCAATACTGAGAACTTCTGCGTTTTCTGGCTTTTTTAACACTAAGCCAATCACCCACATTGTACGAAACTCTTCCTTGTCAGGACTTTCCTTCGGTGCTGGAAATGACTGAGGATTCACATGTGCCAATGTGATAAATTCATTCTTCTCCAAGCTTCCAACCAGGATTCGGATTTTTGATTCCACCAAGCCTACCCATTCCAGATGCTGTTTCTCTGTTGGTGCACTCGCTAGCAGTACAATGTAATGCTTATACTTTTGAAAAAAGCTTGGAGCTTCAAATAGCTTGGACCACTCTGCCTTACTTAGTAAAATTTCATGTGTAATGGCAAGCCCTTGTTTAAACTCTTCAATCATGACCATCCTGGTTGAAACAGACACATTGTATGTGGAGTTTTGCTGTGGATATGCTGGTGTAATTATAGGCATAAGATGGTACCTATCACTGGGATTTACTCTTGGGTCCCATACAGGCAAATTGAGATTCCTTTCTTCAGGTTCTTTCAGCAGTACTGGATTTGGCCATTCCCACTCAGAAAACACCAAGAAAAACTTACGTACAAGAGTTGATGCTACTGCATTTGGGTAAAGCTGGCAAGTTCTTGCTACTAGCATAGCCCAAGAAACACCTCCTAGAAAACCTAATATATTGGAATAGATATTGTGACATTTGGCCCACAGTTTGATAGCTCTCAGAGTTAACCTGAAGTTGTCAATGTTTGGTACTAGATGTAAAATTTCATCAGTTACTCGACAACCATTAAGGCTTCTTATGCATCTAATATCTAAATTTTTAAGCAGACTGTCATCTCTGAGGTCCAAATCTTCTGGAATAGTCTGCAGTGCTAATCTTGCAAACAAAATATCAATCTCTATCCCATCAAAACACAGTTTGATAACTGGAACAAATGCCTCCTCAACAGCCCTTAAATCTTTCACTTCATCATGTAGTTTCAATTTATTATAGAATGAGGTGAAAAAGTCGTTTCGATCAACATGTCTTGGTGCAACACACAACGCATCGATATCAGCACCTTTTGTATGTACTCCTAATCTGTAAGAACCAAATGTAAAGATTTTCCCTCCAACATTTTCAATCACAGCTTGTGGAAGACTCTTGCTTTCACTGATTTCTCGTATCCATTCCTTTACCAGATTATTTAATTTTTCCAAAATTAAAATCCTGCGCTGCAGTTCCTCTTCCTCTTCAAAAACCCCAAAGGGCTTCAGGGTTTCAATTAATTTCTGGGTAAGTATGCAGTCAGTCTCCTTGGGGGCTGCTAAACTGATGGGGGAGGAGATGCCATAGTGTTTGGGCGGCGGCGGGGTCTGTTGTGGTCCCTGGGGTGTCACCGGAAACGGCATCATCTCTAGCGCCGGCCCCGCCACGCCACGTCCCCCGCCACCGCGACCTCCGTGGCCTCTGCCTGGGTCATGATCCACTGAGGCGGGAGGGGCGGGTCTCCTACCAGCCCAGGTCCGACCCGCTCCAGCTCCGCTCCCGCCGCTTCAAGCGCTTCTCCGCCGTCCCTTCGGCCCCAACATGGCGCCAGACCCCTTGCCGCGGCGTTCTAGAATGGCCACGCACGGCACGCATGGCGCGCACACACGGGGCCTGCGTGCCGCGCAGTGCCTCACGGGAGTTGTAGTTTCCAGGGTTTGCCACTGTCTCCAGATGGGTGCGAATGAGTGGGGGAGCAACTTGATTTGTTCTCAGCCAGATTCTAGCTTGTAATTACCGTTTTTGTACGTTAACTCAGATCCACCTATGTACTTCTTGGGTCACTATTTCTTTTTACAAATCTTTGATGTAGGTCCCTTCCAGAGGCATTTTTAAGTGGCCTTTGCCCTAAGACACAGTCTTTAGAAACCTCTTAACAGTGAGGCTCCAGTTGTATTCTCTCTTTAGCGGGGCTCCTAGGTCAGGTTTAGCTAGTATTGCATTCTGGGTGACCGGGCCTTAAGACATGGAAAGAATATGTCTGCTGTGGCCTGATTTCTTCATGTTCCTGTAAGAAGCCTGTATCCAGCTGCTACCTGTCTTCTTTTTGGCAGCTGCAAAAATCTTGTCCTTGGTGTCCTGAAATACCACCACTTGGTGTCAAGAGAGAAATGAATTACTTTTTATTTATCTTACACAAGATACACTGTGATTCCTAAATTGGAATATTTGTGCTTTTCATAGCATGACTTTCAGAAGATTCTCAGGCATGTTGTTAAGAGTATGTTCTCCCTACCAATTTCCTGATTCTCTTCATGTAGATATGTAATAGACCTTCTTCTGATTTCTATGTCTCTCATCTGTATTTCTTTCTGGATTATGCTAGGTCTACCTTTCCATTCTATAGTTCTCACTTCAGTTGTATTTAGTCCATTAGTCCATTTATGTATTTAAGTATTCATTTATGTTTTTATTATTAGAAGCACTGTCTTGTTTTTCCCCAAATCTGATAACACTGTTCTTTCATGTTATCTTTCTACCTTTTATATTACTAAACATTTTAAATATGCTTGTTCTGTACCTAATGGTTCTGATTTCTAATGTTCCTGAGAATTTTATTCTATAGTTTGTTCTCTACTGACTCATTCAGAGTGGTATCATCTGATGCATAGTTTTGGGTTGTGGACCCCTCTCTGGTAAGGCTTGGGATGGCTGCATGGATGGCCCTCTAAAGAGGATTTGGTTTGCTTCTATAAGTTGTCTTTGATAGCTATCCACTTGTGTGCACTTTAACTTCTTATCCAGAGATTATGCAGGCAATGTAGGTGGTACAATTTTGAATCCCAAACATATATGAGAGGAAGTGTAGTTTTCAGTTCTAGAGAAGAGTATAGTTTCCTACTCAGGGTCCCATTTGAGAAAAATGCTGTCATCTCCTTTTATCAGGCAGAAGTTTTCTTTCTATTCCATCTTTTCACTCAATGTATCACTCTTTGTGGGTTCAAATAGATTTGGGAGTTTTACTCCCAATTTCCAAACTCTTCAGGTCCCAAGGTTCTATGTCTCCTTGGGGCACTTTAAACTTAAGTTTCATGGTTGTGAAAACTGGCAAATACCTCCACAACAATTATAGCTTCAAATCATCTAAGATTCTGAGTTTTCCAGGTACAATCCAAATTGATCTTTCCCTGGTGATATCCCCAGCCTCACCTCTCACAACCTACTCTTATCCCACTCCTATGCTCCAACTATGTTTTTTCCCAGTGCCTTGCATCTGTTTGATTCTCTCATCGCTGGGTCTTTGCACAATGCTCTTCCCTCTAACTCAGAAAGCTCTTCCTGTCCCACCATTTGCCCACTACTCTTCACCTGGTTAGTGTCTTATCATCTTTAAGACTGACTGAAAATCATGTCTTCACAGAGACCTTCCCTAACTTTCATGCTAAATTAGCACCTGTAATTTTCTTTCATAGCACACATCACAATTTGTAATTATGTGTTTATTGACTATTTTCCTTTATTTCCCACTAAACTCTTAACTCCATGAACACATAATCTATCTGTTTTGTCAAGTATAATATACTCAGCACCTAGTTGAGCACCTAACATATAATAGCACCCAACAAATGTCTGCTACAAGTAAATGAATGAATGAGGACAAAAAAGAAAATTCATCATCAAGTCACTGACAGTCAATATCCAGAAGACCTATGTCTTGAATAATGACATAAAGGGGCAGTTTCAAACTTATAGATTGTGACCCTTGGGAACTGAGTCATGTTAGTCCACAGCTATTCCATTGCTACAGAGCATTTCTACAGTGGTATGACTCTAGCACCCACCACGCTGCAACATCTTTTGATTTTAAAGTGTTTCAAGGGAGATTTTCATAGGATGGGGGACCTTTACACAGTGCTGAAGGAGGTGGAAGCATCACAGTAAAAAGCACAGTGTTGTTGTGCAGCCATTTGGCAAGGTTGCCATCTGGCAGTGCTTATCAGGAAATAAAAGCAGACAAAGCTATAGTCCCACAATTCCTTTACTGGGAGAAAACCCCAGACAACTCTGTACCCTCAAGTGGGCCATTGTACCGTTTATAGTAGAGCAAAGCTGTGTACTACCTGAGTACCCCATGAATTGGGATGATGTGGTGTATGTATATGATGGAAAACCAGGCCTCAGATAAAGGCAATGAACTGAATTTACATCTACAACACATGAATAGAGTAACCATAGAAGAAATGAATAGCACAATCCCATTTATGTGAACTAAACATATTATCAAACAACACTATTTGCCTGTCAAGGGTTCACATATACCCAAATATGTGAGAGGTAGATTGGGATTTACTAATACCCTGGAGTTGGTGCCTGGGAAGAGAAGAGCAATGGAACAAAGGAAACAATACTTCTCACCCACTAGGGCATATGCCAAAAGAGTTAAAAAAAAAAAAATAGCAGAAATAAGCTTGTGTCAAGCTTTCTCTACTCTGACCTCTTACCCATGTTGATGAGATGGTTGGTCCAATTAGGCCAAAGAATCCAGTAAACGGACTCATAACCTTGACTTTAACTTTAGTCTGCTACTCTGGAAAAATGAGCCGTCGCCCTTTAAATCTGTACATGTGCTGGAGTGTGGACAGGCCAACCCAGACTGTCCACAACTCCTTCTTCCTTTTAGGAAGGCCAGAGAGTCAAAACACCTGATACCCCAACTTCCACAGCAGCCAGAGCTGGCACACGTGGGTTGTTAGTGAGGCCAGGGCCCCTCCTGCTTGCTGGCTCCTTGCCTCACCATGTGCAAACTGCCCACTGGTGTCAGCTTCATTTTACCTCTGAGGTGTTTTTAATTGTTCTTGCTGATCTTTGACTATTTATTACTTTACATTAATTATTCATCTTGTCAGCTTGTGTAGTACATTTTCTTCACCCTTCAGTCTTATCTATTATCGTTTCCTCCTTCGTTAAATAGAAAGTTTACACTTTGATATAGTCAAAATTTATCCACCTCCCCTCTTATCATTTGTGACTTTTAAGCCTTCTCTATGAAATCTTTCTTCTAGTTCTATTGTTTTACTTCTGGTCTTTAATGAATCAGGAGTAAAGACCAAACTTTATTTTCCTCCATGTAGCTGAAGGCAATAATTCCAAAACTTTTACAAAATTTGTGACCTGCTCTCTAGTCCAACAAATCCCCATCAACCTATATTTGTTCCTGTCCTCTCTATTGTTCCTGTCATCTCCTTGGACATTCTGACCCTGACCACATGGCTTCAGTACCATGGCTCTGTCACATGTCTGAGTTAAGAAGGCCAATCTTTCCTACCTCTGCTCCCCTGGATCAACTCACTTTCAGGCAGCGGAGGGTGAGCATCCCTTCACAGAACTGAACTGAACCAAACTGAACCAAGTTCAAGGGTAAAGAAACTGGACTTGGGCCTCATTCACTACCTTCACTCTACCCATATTTGAAGGCATGTTCAGGACCATGGGAATCCTCTGGAAACACTCCTGCTGTCTTAACATGCAGGGTAAAGAAAGCTCTTTGGCCAACATTATCTACACAAGCGTATTATCTAAAGCCACGAAAGATCCTATTCACTGTGATTTAAACACACTGCCCAAAAGTTCCAACCAGCATTGTAAGTCATTGTTGGAAAGCAACAGATACCAGGAGGGTGTGTCATCATTAATATATCTTAATACTTTTTGGAACTGTTTCAAATTTTCATTTAACCAAATTTAAAATCTTGTATTTATGCCGATTTCACAACAACTTTGATGAGGGTGATTCATTTTACTGAAATGTTATACCACACGAGAAACCCTCAAGAAAAGGGTTGATTTACTGTACTAGCTAGACAGCAAGTACTGGTAAATAATTCTGGATACACTCACCACCTAGGTAGCACAAGCAATGTGTTGGGAACCACTGAGACAAGGTGAGACCAGCGATTGAGGTGACCTGTCACGGATTTCTACCTACATCGTCTGTGAGTGGGGAACCAAACCCCTAGTCCACAGTTATGTGCAATATGAATGAGGCTCCCTCCTTTACCAATCAATGTGGGAAGAAAATCACAGAGAAGTGGCTGTGGCCCAATAACAGAACTGTTAATATAAGAGAAGAGCTGGGGAAACTTCCGGCTCCAACTGTTAAGGCCTTGTCCTGACGGAGCAGAACCAACGTCGCCGAGATGGTGCTGCTGGAGAGCGAGCAATTCCTGTCGGAGCTGACCAGGCTTTTCCAGAAGTGCCGGACCTCAGGCAGCGTTTACATCACCCTGAAGAAGTATGATGGTCGAACTAAACCCGTTCCAAAGAAAGGTTCCGTGGAGGGGTTTGAGGCCTCTGATAACAAGTGTTTGTTAAGAGCTACTGATGGGAAGAAGAAGATAAGCACTGTGGTGAGCTCCAAAGAAGTGAATAAGTTTCAAATGGCTTATTCAAACCTGTTGAGAGCTAACATGGATGGTCTGAAGAAGAGGGACAAAAAGAGCAAGAATAAGAAGAGCAAAGCAGCACAGTGAAGGGCAACAGATTTCTGCTTTCGCTAAACATTGAATTGCTGTTTTTCCTTTCTCACAAAGCTAGATACCTTGTTCCCCTACAATAACTGTCTTCATAGGAGATAAGAGTTATTCTGGATGAAAGAATTTCTGTGTTTATAGGATAGTTTTAAGAAGCCAGTTTATTTGAGGTGGTTAGTTGGTCTTTGTCACATGATTGTAAATTCCTGGATTATAGTTTAAAGTCTCTGTAGCTATCTGTGAAGAGCAAAATGTATCATCATTAA
This sequence comes from Uropsilus gracilis, assembly GCA_004024945.1. NCBI lineage: Eukaryota > Metazoa > Chordata > Mammalia > Eulipotyphla > Talpidae > Uropsilus > Uropsilus gracilis. Next base: position 25,199 of record PVHY01003856.1, read on the forward strand.
ACCTGTTTATCAGCAAAAAAAAAAAGAAGAGCTGGACCAACCATGGGGGGAAGTCTGCTCCCAGCAAGGTACACCAGCTGTTGCCAGCTGGGAACTGGACTCCCAAACCAAGATATCAGAACTGCATGGCACACAAGCAGCACCACGTGACAGACACCAGGACAGGATCCTGGAGAAGCACACCACGTATTTGCCCTACAAGTTCCAGCTCAGCCTGACTATCCACCTCAGTTACTCCTGGAGATCCGAGCAGCCTTGTCTGTTGCTGTCCAGGAGTACAAGTCTGCAACCAGGAAAAAAAAGAACATAGTTCCAGAAAAAAAAGATCAGTGGGCCAAACAGAGACCAACAACTTGCAGCGTGTGGCATTTGAATAGAGAAGGGGAGGGGGGGGAAGGGGTAAAGTGAGGGCTAAGGGGTACAATATGCAAGGGAGAGCCAAATCTAAGGGGAACAACAACCATAAAAATGTGACCAATATTGTATGAAAATTACCCAAAAAAAATTTAATTAGAAAATATATACACATACTGCTAGAATTTAAGTTGATCTCAGTAAAACTGTGAAAAGCTTTAGAAAACAGAACTTAAAGTGCTATGTAGTTCAGAAAAGCACTTATCATTCATGACAACCATACATGTGCCCACTCACATTTTGATCATCCCAGTTTGGGGCTAAAAGCTAAGGAAAACTGAGAATTGTTGACTGAGTGGAGAATCACGTGGTATCCTTGCTCTTCTCCTCAACCCGACACTCAGCCCCTCCTCTGACAGGCTCCCGAGAGCCTGCACTCACACCCCAAGAAAGACCTGAGCCCCCACCAGCACCTGCTCCCTTTGATGCCTAAATCCCTTCACTCCATTGACTCTGGCCTCGCTGCTGCCACTTCCTCTTCCATTTCCTATCCTGCAAATACTTCTTGCCAGTCATGCTCTCCCCCTGCTTTTTCTGTTAAGCACTGAGCACCTCCCTTACCCGGAGGTTTCCAGGAGGAAGAGGGATGCAATTGCCAGCCCCGCTGGCTACCCCCTGGCTGGGCTTGGGGCTTTAAGGCCCCCTTCTCACGCTGAGCACCATGTGAGACTGAAGGTTATGATTTTTTTTCCTAAGTAGTGAACTGAAGGGTGAAACTGGTGGTGAGAGACCAATCATTCAACTTTATGTTCCCTTTGAATTAAACCTACCTCTAACATGTCTTCAATTCATTTTTCAATTACTATTTTTTCAATTTAAAGTTTTAGACTTGTAAAAAAAAAAATTAAGGTTGTTTTGCTTTTTACCAAACCACATAAAATAAACATTTGCCACAATGATCTCTATCTTTGAAATACACTCCAAAGGAAGTCTTACTCTTGGGGCAGTCACTCCTCAATGAAAGGAGGAAAAAATCCAGATTGCCTCCTTCATCCTGAGATAAGAGCTATTAAAAATCAGGTTCATAGAGGAAAAAAAGCTTTTCAAAGGAAAATGACTTCTGAGAGGCTGGGGGATGTGTGAAGACAATTCACAGAACATATTTAGTAGAAGACTACCAGATTTCAGTTGGAGGCTGAGCACCCCTGTCTGTCACCAGGGTAGTCTTAGGTGACAAGGAAGGATGACAAAGGCATGCCCAGAAATGGCACCCAGAGATATATCACCTGCCACTCTCATTGGGCTCAGAGAAAAGGGGAAGTTGGCAGACCATGTTGGCATGTGCCAAAGCAAAGAGAGCTCCTGTTTCCACCACAGAGGGCACCAGTGGACACCCATACTGTGTGCACGCCACCCACTCTCCTCCCTGTCCCCATCCTCCAGAAGAAAACTCAACAGTTACAGAAGCTGTGGCCTACAGGAGAGTTTACTCTTCAAGTCTGCACCAATCCTTCAGTAGGCACTGAACAAGCACCTACTGTATACTGGATGGATATCTGAGGACAAATGGTCACAGCCCATTCACTGATGTAGAGCTGTCCCTGGAGGGGTGTGGGCCGTAATGGTAATCTCAAGTTACAAGGGCTTTAGCAGTACTCAAAATTACCCCTACCAAGAAAGCCCCCAAAGCAAAAAGGAAGAATAAAACAGCCCGAATCTCTGGAGCTTACGAAGCCCACACAGAAAGGTGCTGAAATGCAAGCCAGCTCCTCCCTTCTGAAAACCATGGACTTCCAAGTTCCTCCAAGTAGCCCAGGTGAGACCAACTGGCCGGATGGTCACAGGTGGGTACATGGCCATCCAGTCACATGGTGTGGGCAACAGTCTAGCCAGGGGGCTACATTCCAAATTAGTGGTTGGCCATCAAGAGCAAGCCTGCCCCGTGGGACACCTGGTGATGCCAGAGACACTTTTGGTTGCTACAACTGGCAGGAGTTCTGGCGTCTGGTTGGTAGCGAACAGAGCACTGCCTAAGAGCCTGCAATGCACAGAGAATTACCCTTGGTAAAGAACTAACTGGCCCAAAATGCCAGTGGGACTAAGAATGAGAAATCCAATGCACATACACTTTTGCAGGGGAGGGGGCTGGAAGGGATAGAATGGGGACGGGGAGAGGAGGAAGGAAGGAATGAAGGAAGGGAGGAAGGAGAGATGGGGAGAAGGAAGGAGACACAGGAAGGAAGAGAGGGAGCAAGAAAGGAGAGGCAGTAAGGCAAGAAGGAGAGGAAGACCTCCCTAAGCTTTATGCTGGTTTAAGGCCAGCTCCTCCTGGGAACACAAATAAAACACTCTCTCTCACCCTTCCCAAGTTACTGACAAAAACCACATGGCCAGCTGTCACCCCTCCCCAGAGTGAAAGTCAGTGATTATTGTCTTTATCTCGTGACAAGACCCAGAGCCCTCTCCGAATGGCACAGTCCTAATGCTCAAGACCTGCCTGCAGGGAAGGCAAGGGAGTGCTCTGCAGCCCCGCCTCCCCCTAGAGCTGATACAGGCAGTGTTTGCACACTCTGGAAACCAGAGGCAAACTGGCAGCTACAAAAAGGCAGTGTTTGTAGGGGGAAAACCAGAATGCACTACAGGGTGCGTAACAACGGCCAAATGATTATGGAGAGCCCGAATCCTTATTTCAGCACCCCGAGGAAGTGTCTGACAGGCAACCTGGGTTCTGCTGAACCCCAGTTAACCTACAGGAACACAGCCTGTGGTGAGCACCCACCCCTCCAAAATACCCATACACCACTCCCACCCTGGCCGCCACACACAATGCTTCTCGGTTGTAAAGAGCAGGAAAAGGTATGCACAGCGGACTCTGGCTAAAGGGCTCCCCTGAAAGCAGGACCACCTGTGAGCCCCAACCCGTGAGCCACAGGGTGAAGCTTTGACTGGGGGGGACAAGCGTGGGAATTACTGGGAGAGTGTTCAGTAGCCTGATGCCTGGGAAGGGCAGCTTCTGTTCAGACACACGAACTCAAGTGGGCGCAGACTGCACGCACACACCTGTGCACACAGACAGCTGTGCATGCACACACACACCCATGCAGGTGCACAGGCGGTTCCTTCCCCTTCCTACCACCTTTTCCATATGAGGTAGGCTACAGGCTCACTGAGGAAGGAAGGTGTATCCCACATGTCTCTGGGGAAAGAAAGTTGAGGTGCCTGGAATCCTACTGCACAGTGTCACACACCATCCTTCAGAGCCACCTTTATGGGTAGTGACACCACCACTCAGACTCACCACAACATACAGTCCCACTCTGTGGAGACAGGCGGGCACTGTGTCCCACCAGCACCTTGGAGGGCACATCACAACCAACCCCAGGAGGCAGTTAACACCCTTCCCTGGAAGCATGTCAGGCAGAGGACCAGCCAGGTGTTAGGAATGCCATGGCAAGTCCCCTTCTTCCTCATGACTAAACTGAACACAGTAGCTACCAGGTCATGGAACTGAGCCTCACCAGCCATCATCAGCCCTACATTTACCCTCTGCTGTCCACCTTTGAAGACTACCAGATTCTTCATGCAGGTAACTGGGTGTGTATATGCGCATGCGCACATTACGCTTCTGTGTCTGCATATCCCTGTGTCATTAGAAAGCCAGAGGAAAACTAATTCAAAAGGTGCCAGAGGTTGGGCCAGGCCCAGGGTCCTGACTCTGGGGTACCACTGGGTCCTCAGCCTGAGGGACTCCAAAGTGGTTTGGGGTGTTTCAGCTGACCCTGAGGGGCTCCATGTTGGTTTCCAGCTAGGACCTCAGTCCTGCCAGGCCTCACTGCTGCTGGTCAGGAGACTGGTTGGGGCACAGCAGAGCCCCAGAGTCCAGAATGGCAGATCCTGGGGAAGGAAGAATCCCTGGGGCCTGTGAGGCCTGATCAGCAGGTAACACAACCCACTTCTGGCCTGGAGAAGTATGTCAGTGAAAGCGAGCCGGTTCCATGACCTCTTTGAGAGGTTCTGACCAGCCTGTGCTCCCTGTCTCAACTGCTGGGGAAGGAACATGTGAAAGGGGCTGGAGAACCAAAGTGAACACAGTCTTGCTTCCTGCAGGTACATCAGGCTCTGAGTGCCGCCAGCCATCACCCACGTGGCACAACGGGCTTTCCAAGGTTCAGGGCACTTTGCCCTCAGGATGGGCAGGATTGGTAGAGGAAACACCAAGACAGAAATGATGGCGAGATGACTCAGTACATTCTCCCCCAGCACAGGGTCCCCTCACCAGGTCTCTTAGTGGAAGAGGGGAAGGGGTCAGTCAAGTCAGGGCCATGACAAATCCCCAAGGTCAGGCCAGCGGACTTGGGGAGCAGTCCAGGAAGCACTTGACATGCTGCTGTGAGGAGACTGAAAACAACACCAACCACAAGTCGCCTGTTTTTTATACCCCAATATGCCAGCAACTCTGAATGTCAGTGAGAAAATATTCCTCCCTACTCCTGGTTGCGCTGGTGCCCACAGCACACAACAACACACTCACACATGGTGCACTGAGGGGCGTGCTGCCCAGTGTCCACGAGTGTGACACCACTCCAGAGCTGTGACACCGCTGGGTGTGCCAGGTCAGGCCCAGCTGCTGGGACTCCAACTGCCCATCTTCACAAGCAAAGGAGGGTGGCAGACACCACATTGGAAGCAGAACTAGAAAAAAATGAGCCTCGTCACACTTCAGGGACACACACACACAATGTTACCACCCAAGGTCCTGAAGTCCATGACAAGTCTCCAAGGCCATTAAAGGTCCTTCTACTCTGAACCACTTTAGACAAGCCCACTTCATCATGGAACACCATCACCTACTATGGGAAACTAAGAAAAGGCAGACGGGTGTGATTTGAGCCACAGCCAAGAATCTTGTGGCATCTGAAAACTTTTTGAGGCACTAACCTATCAAGATAACTTCTGGCCAGATAAGGATAATGACCAGACCAGATCAGTGGCCCCTAGGCCGTAGGTTATACCAGCTCTGCACCTGGGACATCTCAGCTGGCCAGTCACCAACTGCTCCTAGGCTGGTCTTTTTCCAGTACACTGCCCACTGTCCCAGGTAGCCAGAGGGCCATGCATACCCAGATGTACCCTGTCACCTCTGAGACTAGCCTCCTTCAGAATATTTACATTGAATTGTCCCAAAGGTTCATCCAGGGCCTCTAGCACTAAGGGGCTTTCTCTAATGTGTCCACCACCACCTTGAGATAAGGTATGTGTGGTTCTCTCTGCAGCTAGTGACGTGAGGACCTGGACAACAACCTTTAAAGAAAAGGAGGAATCTGCACCTATAGCATTTCCATTCCGCATCGGGAGCCCAAGTCCTAGAGCATCAACAAACTACAGTCCCCACGAGGGCAGGGTAGAAGGAGCAAGTGTCAGAGGTTGTGTTCAAGCACCAGACAGAGGTTCCGGCTGTCCTCAAAACATACCTTCTACCTTCGCCCTGACCAGCCAGCTTGTTCTTGAGTCTCCTTTCCTTACCTGCTGTCATGGTGTCCACATCCTTGGCTGCAAGTTCTTCCACATCGGACTTCTTTCTCAGCTCAAACCTCCGGGACAAGCCTTCTCGGGGTTTCCACAATTCCTGGATCAAGAGGGGCTTCTCATTATCCCCAAACACCCGGAAGCACTCAGCCCGCCACTGGCGTCCAGAGTCACCAGTGTGGCCTACCACATCACACAGCACATACTGGCTGGCACAGTCGGGGCTCAAGGAGTATCGCTCCAGGGCCTCTTTTACCAGCTCCTGGGCGCTGGACATGGCAGTGGCCAGGACACTCTTATAGTGGGTGCCTGTGCAGACGCTGTCCCCAAACACCTTCAGGACCCCCGGAGCTGAGAGTTGGGTAGACAGCTCTGCTGGGTCATCGCTGGCCCCCAGGCTGCAGAAGGTGGCATCGAGGTCACGATACTTGTAGCTCAGTGTCCGGGACAGCATGCCGGACAGCAGGTGGCTCTTCAGCTTGCTCTTGGTGGGTGGAGACATGATGAAGTGGGTCCCATAGAACATGGTGGGCCAGTCTCTATGGGCCAGGTCTTAGGGTTCCAGCCAATCGCAGGGAAAAAAACCGGGTCCTGAGGGGGAAAATGAAAGGCGAGTTAAGCAGCAACAGCAACTGGGGCTTGAGTGAGTTTTAATGGATGTAAGAGACCCTCCAGGGCCCTTGTCCCAGTGGAGCAGGCATGCCACCCTCCAACGGTTCCCACACGGCACCTCAGTAAGGATACGGCTGAGGCCTGTGGGGTCACCAGGGACAAAGCAGGTGTGAACAGGCTGAAGCCCTTCATGGAATGCTGCTACAAGGAAGCAGGATGAGGTCAAGTTCTGCGGCAGGATTCTGACTTCTGCGAAGTCTGGGTACAGCAACATGGGGTGATAGGCGGCCAAGAAGCAGCTTGGGCCCACGGTGACCCACTGTGCCCACAGCGTGGCCCACCTCACTCACCACTATCGCCCCCCAGAAAAGCCATGAACACTGAAAGTCAATGCCTTGTCTACCCCACAGTCTAGACTATGGAAAGCTCATCTCCAGCACGAACAGAACTAGAAAAACAGTGGCAGCCACATTCTCAGAGTACGAGAGATCAGAATTTCAAAACACAAACCCCCACACACTGTCCTCCACGGCCAGGCCTGGCTTGGAGGAGCAGCTGCCCTGGGATGCAGCCCTAGAATGTCACACAACCACAGTGGACACAAAAGGGCTCTTCCAGAATGGTGGAGGAATGCCTGGAATGTGTGCGTTCCACCCACCGCATCCAGCCCAGGATTCTGGCTTGTCCAGGCCAGAGACTCGATCTTGCTGGAGAAATGAGAAGAAGCTCTGGTGTGCCGCAAAGTCATGATTCTGATGTACTTTTGTGTTCCACAAGCCTAGCGTTCCAGAGAGAGAGAGTGGCTCAGGTCCCTCAAGGTTCAGTGGAGGCAGGAGAGTACAGTGTAAGGAACATGGTCTCTGCTTCAGAAGAACAAGACTTTGCAGCAAGTCAGGGGAACACAAACAACACCCACATCTCCTGATGACTGCACCCCGCTTCTCTGCTTGTGTCTCTACCAAAGATAAGAAGCAGGTAGAGAGACCAAGAAGAAAAGTCATTGTTCTAGAAGGTTTTAAAGCACTGGCCCAGATCCTAGTGACAGTAGCAACTGGAACCTGCCACTGTGACCGACATCAGACAGCCGTCAGTCCAGATTCTCTCTTTCGTGGCTCCTGAGTGTGGAAAAGGCTTTCTGGAACTCAGGGTGACTGCTTAGGGTAGGGCAACATAAATGGGATGTCCCCACCCCAGCAAAATAACTCCTGTCTAGTTCCCTCAGGAAACTGTAAGCCTCCAACACCCCAGGCCCTGGGAAACAGGTTTCTTTCCCACCATCCACCTAGGCTGTGGGCATCTTCTCTGGTCTTTCACTCCCAGCAGGGCTGTCATAAGTGAAGTTTGAAAAGCAGACCCGTCCCCTATCCCCATTCAGTTCCTCTGGAACCTATCCCCTGTGTGTCAGCACAATACATCCTTAGAGGATCCTGAACTCTCTACAATGCTTCTCAGAGTGCCACAAACCAAAGGCTGGGAACCAGGCACTAATCCTGTGGGGGTGGTCTGGGGGTGTTTCAGTTTCTGTAGCTGACGTTTATTACTGCAAATCCTTTTATTAAATACTGGCTTTCTGACAACCTGAACTTACTTAAAACAGTCAAGTGTCCTAAGCAGAATGGTGTAGGGTGTTATCTCTGGTCTCAGTGAGTCAAGCTATAGGGGAGTAAATGAGTCAAATGCCTGGTTCCTCCTTCCCTGAGGAATGTGCTGGGCTACTTCTCAAATCCCAAGGTTCCCAGAGCTGGCCCCGGTATCTCATGAGGGGCTTGTCAGTGACCTCAGACTTGACTGACAACAAAAGCATTTTCAGGTGGTACACACGTAACAAGTATATGACATTGCCCATGCACACCACATCAGCCAGCAGCTCCAAAACCCTGCCAAACCTAACCTGAGCCTGCTGAAAGTCACACAACTCTGCTTCTAAAATTTCCAACACGTCTCTTGAGATCGCCACGCAGTCTCAGAGGATCTGACCCTCCGCAACACGTCACTTACCTGGCCCCCTTCAAGCAGAGTCTGACAGCGTACCCCAGGGCGCAAGCCCAAACTCAGAGTGGCCGGAGGCGGCTCCACCAGGCAGCTTGCGGCTCATGAGCCTCTGCCTTTCAAGATGGGGTCTGAATGTAAGTGTAAACACTGTGCCTGAAACTGTGCAAACCGACTCTAAGCAGAAAAAGCCCATGTTGCCGAAAAGTCATGAAGTCAGCCCAGGAGTCTAACAGGCCCAGGAGCAACAGAGAAGTGATAGTTTGTGCCCCAGGGTGGGCCCAGTTTCCGTGAGCCTGGAGCGTATACATTCTGTTTTAATAAAAAGGGAACAGATGACACAAATGCACAGCGGCTAGGTCCCTTCCCAGGGCCTTGGCAGAAGGACCCCACCCTTTACATCAGTCTCTTGTGCTGGCTCCTAAGGCAAAGTTGTTAGTATTATAAAGAGAACAAGAAACTGACTCCCTTCTAAGCCCCAAGAATCCCAGTCAACACAGACCCTGATCTACTTGACCTCTTTTCTCAGGAAAGTTTTTCTTCTCCAGCTTTCTCTCTCTGGCCATTTTCAGCAAATACCTACTAGCTGGGGTCACTTGTTCCTCCTGGCCTTTCTTCAGAAGCCCAGAAGGCAGCGCATACCCTATTTGTCCAAATGCAATGGCTCACTTTTTAAAAGGACAGGAGGAGAGCAGGAAAATCCCACTGAGTGGCGACGCCCTGGGTAACCAGATCTGCTTTGTGGGAGCATGACCTGTCTTTTCCTTTTTCTGCTCGATTTGCTCCTCTTTCACACAAACACTGGGGAAACCCGGGCCCAGGGCAGCAGGCTGTAGGCGCTCGCTGCCGCCACTGCTTCCCTTAGAGACTGTTTTCCTCTTGTTCTCAAGGAAAAGCCCAATTTCTGATGAAAACAAGTCCGCGTCACAGCAGCGAGTACAGTGAGCGAGGTCAGTGCCGAGCTGACAGAATGGGTGGAGGGAAGTGGCCGGTCCAGCCCTGCAATGTGGAATCCATTAGAGTTTCCACCAGGACAGAGAGGGAGAGGGGACACAGCGTTTTATCCCCACCGTCTGTAAATCCTCTCTGACAGCTCCAGCCTGGCCAGTGCTTTTAAATACAAAAATAATTTAATCAGATCTAATTCTGACACGCTAGCCTGCCTCTTGAAAGGGACTGAGTTTTTCCACCAATGGCAGAGTCCTGGCTTTTCTCTGGAATGCATAAGTGGCCAGGCTATCTGGAGACACCTGTAATCACGGTGACTTGGAAAATTCTTTTTGGCAATTCAGATTAACCAAACACTTGATAGGGTGCTGGGAGCTAGCAAGTGGGAGGGTCTGCAGCTCCTCCTCGGTCCCACCAACCCAGTCCCTGACAGGAAATAAGCGGGTTTCTTCTGCCCGGTGCCAAGGAGCCCCAGCTCCGCATCTGTTTTCTTAGATGCAGTATTAGCAGAGGGGCTGGTGATGGCACAGAAATAGCTGGGAGACAATGCTTCCAGCTGGCACTGGAGTGGGAAACGTGCTGCTGTGTGTACAGTAAAACCAGCACGGGTTGTGGGTGAGGGTGTCACGCAGACCCTGGAGGGAGGGTGGGTGCAGATACAGAATTGTCCCCTCCCTCCAAGGGAACCACCAGAGAAACTGAGGATCCGGGATGACCTGCAGGTGGGAGGCCAGGCCTCAGGAGTGTCAGGGGATGGGAGCCCACAGTCCTCTGGAATCCCCAAGGCTGGGCCACACTCAAGGCTTTAGCCAGTCTTTGGGTCCCGCCCCCCCAGGGACTGCGTCGGAGCCCCGGGAAGCTGCCGGTTTCCATGGCAACCGAACAAGCCTGGCCTTCTCAGAATAAGCCCCATGCGGGTCCCATAGCCCCGAGCACGCGCGCCCTGCGGCCGTCCCTCCCGCTCCTCGGGCCTCTGCACCCCGCAGCCGCCCAGCCGCCCTCACCGCCTCCCCTCGTGCTCCCCGCACTCACCTCCAGTACAGTTCGCCGCCCTCGCCACCGCGCGTCGCGCGCGGCTCCCACACCCGCGGTTAGCCGGAGCTCGCGCCCCCAGCCCGCGAGTGGCGCGGCGCCTCCTGCCGGCCGCCCAACGGACTGGGCGGGATCTCTGGTGGGCGGGGCCCTTGAGGGGGTGGGGCTGTAGGCGGGGCTAGCATGTGGAGGTGGGAAGTGCGCGGGTGCCTCCCGCCAGCCACCTAAGGGACCAGGACGTGGTCTCGAGGAGGCGTGGTCTTGGCGTAGGGGCGTGGTCTGAGGGCAGGGGCAGGGCTGCGCTACGCACTGTCTGTGGCTCCTGAGTGGGGCCTCTCCGGGAGGGCGGGGGCTAAACTGGGTGCCACGTGCTAGTTAGTCTCAAGCTCTGGTGTACAGATATTTGTTCTTCAGCTTCTAGTTCTTCAGTGGACAGGCCCAAGAGAAGAAGAGCTGGCTTGCGGAGGAGAGTGGACCAGTACATTAACATCTAAGCGGTCCCATCGCCCCTACGTTTATCTCCCACCCGGCAGCTAGTTTTAAATGACAAATCAGATCAAGAAGCAAAGCAAAAACAAAGCAGGTCAGGTCAGCTTCAGGACTCTTAACCAGCAACCCTCCGCCGACTGTTTTAAAAGAATCTTCAGTCCTCAGAGTTCACTTTGGCACCAGCACCCTGGTGCCCAAGTTTCACCTTGGAGAAGGGCTTCTCAGAAACAGGTCCTTTTGTACCACACTACTTATGGTTTAAACGTGGAGGCTCACATACCTTAACATTAAGATGCAGAATCCTGACCCTGTCTTTACGAGCTCAGAAAGATAAGGCAACTACAGGTAAAGGCAAGAAGTGAGCCAAGGACTGGTGCTTAAATAATATCTTTTATAGCACTTTCCACATATGTTCACATACAATCTCCCCCCACAACCCTGAAGAGGCAAATATCAGGGCTGGAAGAAAAACTGGGTTAAGTCCTATGTTTTCCTTCTAGGATATTTTCCCCATGAACCAGTCCCACCTCCGATTCCTCCCACACCCCCCTGTTCAGCAGTGGTTGGCAAACTACAACGTGTGGGCCAAATCTGGGCTGCTATTTTTGTCAATAAAGTTTTATTGGAACACAGCTCCACTTATTTGTTTACATATAAATGCTTTCATACAACAAGTTTGATAGCACTCACACCTAAAATATTTACTATCCAACCTTTTACAGAAAAAGTGATCCCTACTTTTTGGGATCTATTAGCACTGCTACTCCATCTCTGTCTCACACCCCTGTATCATTGCTCAGGCAATTCTCTTTGCCTTGTGATACCTTTCCCAATTGAATAGATATACTCAGACTGCCCTAACAAAATATCACAGACTGGGCAGTTTAAGCAATGCAATTTTCTTTCTCATAGTTCTGGAAGTTAGAAGTCAAAGTCTGTGATGTTGGCAGGGCTGGTATCTCCTGAAGCCTCTCTCCTTGGCATGGAGATGGCCTCCTTCCTGTGTCCTCACATAGCTATCCCTCTGTGCATGTCTGTGTCCTAATCTCCTCATAAGGACATTGTCAGATTAGGGCCCACCCTAATAGCCTTATTTTAACTCAATCACCTCTTAAATACACGATCTCCAAATATAGTTACATTCAGAGGTTTGGGGGTTAAGACTAGTCATATGAATTTTAGGAAGATACAGTTCAGCTCATGATATGAATCTCATTGTCTGGCCTCTCCTTAAAATGCAGATTAGGTGTTGCTTTCATAGCATATAGCTCCAAGATGCCACTTTATTCACCCTGGTGATTTCCATACCCCTGTGTAGTCCCCTCCCACAATGAATAAGTCTGATGTGTATAATCAATGTTTCCAAAATGTCAGTTTGTCTTTGGAACTAAATGATAAATTACGTGGGTTCCACCCTTGCTCTCTCAGAGGATCGCGTTGCCAGGATGGAAAGATACTCAAGCAGCCCTAGAGGTTCTCATGGCAGGAGAACTGAGGCATTCCCACCAGCAAGTGGCATCAACCTACCCTCCATGTGAGCAATGAGCTAACATCTTGATCCTCCATCCCCAGAGGCTTTCTGATAATGAGGTCCTGATCAACATCCTTCTTGCATCTGATGAGGGACCCCAAGCTGGAACCGCCAAGTAAATTCCCACCCCACTGAAACATGTGAGCTGATATATGTTTATTATTGATTTAAATCACTAAGTATGGGGGCAGTTTGTTACTCATCAGTAGATAACTAATACCCTTATCCATGAATATCTTCCTGAATCCCAGACTTGGTTACATGCCCTTCTTCCGTGTTCCCACAGCCTTTTTATCTTTTACTATCTTATTAACCACATCCTCATCACAGGAAGCCATGTCCTTAAATACAAATAAATCAGATGTTGCTATGCCCCAGCCTATAATCTAATAATTTCCTTTTGCACTTGGAATAAGGTAGGATTTATAAAAACCCCATTCCTTTGGCCCCAGTTGCCCACTCCAGCTGTTCTCCTCCTTCCAAAATGTCCCTCCTGTTGTCTGTATGCTGGCAACTTCTGGTTATTAAAACTCATGTCAACTCCATCATTCTCTTGACGGTCACCCTGTGGCTATTCTCCGTAGCTATTCTCATTACCTGTTTTATTTCATTCATAGGCCTTTATCATTATTTACATGTACTTGTTGGCATATTTAACTCATATTGAGATTGGTGGTCCCTGGAAGCAGGTGCTTCATCTTGCTGTTATACTTGTAGGTGCTCAACACATATACATAAAATGAATTTTAAATAAAGAAGTGAATAGATTTCCACCTACCTTATCTCTTACACCCTCTCTCAAGTGGAAGCTTCTTAGGGGTAAGAACTGAGTTTAACTTTTATTTGCATTCTAGCAACTGGCCCATAGGCAGTAAGCAAAACAGGTTTTTTAAACTGTAGGGTTGAATATCTGCAAATTCTCTAGCCAAAAGGGAGTGTTGAGTGGCCCTTTCTGGCCACCAGGGGGTGGCAGAATCCTGGGACTCAACCAGGAATGGAACCAAAAGAGCCCAAAGGAAAAGGATCTGGTTTAGGTGCACATGTAGGTTCCCCAGGGTTGTCTGGCCCCAAGGCAGAGAAACTGGGTACTCAGGGAGGAACCAGAAGGGAGGAAGGGAGTTGGCAGCAGGCACCGGGAAAGCTTTCAGTCTGCCTTCCTTTCAGAGACTGTTCCATCCACATCACTAGATGGGAGGAGCAGCAAAAACAAGTGATTTAATCCTCAGATTCCATCCTTAATGAACTCAGCGCCACACCCTATAAATAGAAGTCCTCTGAGATTGGTCACTCCTTGTAGACTCTGCCAAAAACTTAGCAATTGTTATTTTTCTTCCCACATCATATGCTGAGCAACTTTGAGTCAACAAGTTAATACCTTCCAGCACTGGCAGCATATGGGGCACCAGGGCTAGAGAATAACATGGGATGTAAGACTGGAGTTAACATGTAGGTACCAGGACTACAGATGAGGGATGATGGCAAGGCCCCCTCAAGGACTTTGCCCTCCAGTGAATAGTAAACATAGTTACAACACTGTGGTATAGCAATTGCATAATAACCAGATATGGTACATAATAAACAACTTCAACACTCCGAGGCTTTATAATAAGAAACATCTCTTGTTCTTGTATGTGGACCTGCAGATGGCCCAAGGCTTCATTGAGCTTGACCAGAATTGGCTGGGTTTGGGCTAGATATGTGCCACATGTCTCCTTATCCTCAAGCAACATTCAAGGTGCATGTTCTTCTCAGTATAGCAGACAGAAATTCAAGAGGCCCAATTATAACTGTCCAAGCTCACTTACAGCATCTATGAATGTTACAGTCATCAAAATTTCATTGACAAAACAAATGCCAAGATTAAACTTGCTATCAAGGAACTAGTCCAATATCAAAACATTCCATTGATACCAAATCATTGATACTCTTGTGAAGTCACATTCAGAAAGATGTACAAGCAAGATAGCAGAGCTATGAATGTGACTATCTCTGGGTGATGCAGTTTGTGGCAGAAATCAGTTCCTGAAGATAGTCACATATTCTATCCCATAAACTCACCTTATACTGTATCCATGAGTGGTAGGGATGGGGTCTACATACCTTCCTCTTCAACTTGGAGGGCCTCTGTAGATGTGTCAAATGACAGAAAATGGCAGAAGTGATGATGCAAGATTTCCTAGGCTAGGTCATAAAAGACCAGACCTTTCCTGACTGGCTCATTCTTCCTCTTGGAACCCAGTCACCATGTTGGAAGGAAGCCCAGGTCATGTGGAGAAGTCACCTGTGGGTATACACTAGCATTTCCTTTTTTCCCCCTAAAGTTTTGATCTCTAGGGCCTTACCTAGACACCTAGCATGGAGAGATTGCCCCTCCCAGGGTTAACCAGCCCAAAGAGGGAGTAAACAATTTGCCTATGAGCACACCATTCCAGTGCAAACAAAACTAATTGAGAGGCCTATCTCCCCACCTCCTCTAGGGCGTTTCACACTCCAGGATACTGTTCCCCCTTCCCTCAATGCCCCAGGACCAGGTACCAGACAACCTGGGACAGGCAAGCCCTATGCCCACAAACCTGCAGAAATTATTCAGACTAGCCAATGCTAAACCTGCTCACCTTGCCCTGCTAATGACTCCCCACCACAATCATAACAGAGGTTCTCATTCCTCTTCCCCCTGTTCATTCTGTTCCTGATGACCCTGGTGATTGCCCACATGGCCTGGCATGGACTGGTGTGTCCCCTCCTCTTGAGAACTGAATAACAAACTATATTTTCAATAGTAAACCTCTCCTGACCTGTTGGTCTCACCAAACCTGATTTAAGACTCTCATTTTAAATCAGAGTGCTCAGTCAACCTCCCCAGTGAGGGCCCTGGCCAGTTACTAATATTAACCACCAAAAATAGTGAACCACCTTCAGATGACTCTGGTCTCTGGCCTTCACTTCCTCCAGCTGAAACCAGACTGACCCAGAGAAACCACAACAGACACTGATGATTATGGTTGTGTTAAACCACTGTATTTAGCATAATTTGGTAAATAGCAATGCAAAGCTAGTAAAGAGTTTTTCATTGACTCCAACTTTTCTAAACATTCCAAAGTTTTTACAATGAACAGAGATTATCTTTTATAAAAATAATTGACAGATGTTATTTATTAAAAGACACTGGGCAAGAATGAGGCATCTTGGATTTTTTTATTGGTTTAAAGTCTTTCTACTCCATTGGAAACAATAACATTCCCCAGCAGGATTATTCTTCTTAATACAAATGTTTATCAAGTACTGTATTAATACAAAATAGCAATTTCATAAACAGAGAAAGGATCTAATAATAGCAGGACATGTGTTAAAGTCATGCCACAAATGCCACCTACAAACACTATAGACAGAACAGGTTTATAAAACTGAGTATGAAAGACAATCGAAGTTCCCCCCACCCACCACCCACCCCCACCTCCAAAAAAAGACCGTAAAAGCAGCGGGATCCACACCCTGCACTGGAGTGGATAGGCCTGAGGGAAACCTGGCTACGCAGGACAGTAGGAGTTTCACTCCCTGGTGTCAGAATCTGGAATCAGAATCAAAGAGCCTGAGCAGCTCTTCCCAAATTGAGTCTTCTCCTTTCCTCCAGGGATTTCCTGTTCCTACCTTCCCAACTCTGCCTGAACTAATGCTGACACACACTCGGGGTCTCCAACCATGCAGCCCTGAGGCCCCCCCAGAACATGGAGCCATCACAAGGACAAGAGACCCCAAATTTGGGGGGGTCAGGGTTCTGAATAACCAGATTCTCAGAAGTGCCTAATTTATTTCTTCTGATTCCACACATGGCCTTGGGGTACCCAGGCTTCCAAGGCATGGGACTATGCTGACTCCCACCAATCAAAGCAAACAGGCACTACATTCCCAGTACCAATACCCACAGCTCCTCAGAAAGAACCACCAAGAGTAGCTTCCAGGACTGAAGGTTCAGATTCACTTGCGGAGCATAAAATCAATTTAATCAGTTGTAACCAGCAACTTGGAAGAATGACATGGAAGGAATAGACTGGGATAGGGTGGCATAGGGTGGGGTGGGGTGGGATAGAGGAAAGGAAAAGGAAAAGGAAAGGATGGCTAGGTTAGAATAAGAAATATCCCAGAGTATCACACAGTAAGTGCTGTGCCGGTGATGGCTATATAAATGGGAATCACAGTGTACTTCTTATTATGGGTACTAAAGGTTTTGAAAAGCACTGAAATCTGAAGAAAAACAAAGGACAGCTGACCCATGCAATCTGTAGTCTGATCCCAGAAGGTAGACTGGGCAAATCCTATGAGGCATGGATAACCAGCCCATCCAGGTAGCTGGACCTCAGCTGGGATGTGACATATTCCTCCTGACACCATGAAGGTAAAAGTTGAAAGCCCATCATGAAGCAAGATTTGCAGAGAAAGCTATGGGGGAGATGTGTGGCAGCAAGACTCTGTGACGACCAGTCATAGCTGTTTCCAGTTCAGCAGATCCTAAATCTTTACCCCAAAATGACAGGTGGATGAAAAGTCACTTCTCTGTACTCACAACCACAATCCTTTGTTTTTTAAAAAATGACCTTAATCGGAAACTGGAATGCCCTTTTCTCCTTTGGGAGTGGGTAGGGAAAGCTGTCTGCACCATGTCTAAGGGGACAGTGAGCCCCAACAACAAAGGGCATCCCCAGGACTCAAGGGCTGCCTGGTTCTGCAGGAAGCTCTGGGCATGTATCCTGGCCCACCAAGGAAAGTCCCAGCCTGACCAGTTTCCTGGAGTGGCATGCCCCAAGGCAGAAGCAGAGGACACCAGCATTTTAATCCTCAGGCCTCCCAAGTTCAGGCAAAACTGACCAGATTCAGGAATTCGGTAGTTAAGAGATGCGATCACTAAAGACTCTGGAAGACCATCAAAGGGATGCATACCTTCACTGGCTGTCCTAGGCTCTGCTTTTTGGGAACAAGAAAGCACTGGGCAGAGGAAAGAAGCAGGATGTGATTGCCAGGGACCATGACTTGGATTCTGGGCCCTGTCTTAACCAGTCAGACCACTTGGACAAGTCACTTAGCTACTTCACTTAGCCTCAGTCTCCCCATGTCATATGTGACCATTATTCCATCTGGCCAGGTTTGAAGGCAGAAAAATAAGAACATGGACATGAATATGTACATGCTTCCGAACGTGTGTCTAGATAACCTGTTGAGCTGATGAAGAGGAGCATGGAATGCAGAAAAGTACTCAGGCGGTGTAGGCCTGTCATGGAAATCTGCTGTCAAAAAATATTTAGCTCTGTTATGCTGCCTTTGCCAGTTTCCAAGGGGGAGCTATTCCCACCAGGGCCAATCTCACAATACCAGTGGTATAGTAATGTGTCTAGTTTCTGAATATTTAGCCATCAGTCTCCAGGTACCACAGCATGGAATGCACAGCAGTACCCTGACTGACCCCCATCGCCCACCAGCAGCAGACAGCATCTTATGGTCTGCGGTCTCCTGGTCAACCCCCACCCTCACACCCAGCTCCACCCCCACCCAGTAAAGCCCTTGGACTGGGTCTCCCAGAATGTCTCCTCCACAAACCACACCTCCTTCCTCTGCACGGGCCCCTCCCTTCCTCTTCCTAGCTCAGCTCTGGGGTTGCAGTTGACTTTTCAAAATCTCCCAGATAAACCAGCCCCAGGCCTTGGCAGCACCCAGGCAGCAGGTCCCTTCGTGCCCCAATTCTCCTGACACAAGGGCTTCTTTTGTTGGGCCATTCAGTCCAATGGCAACTCTAACTTGGAGGCACAGACAACAAGAGGCAAGCTTCACCCCACTTCATAATGTGACCTCAAGAAAATACATTAAATTGGGGGGGGACTTTATGTCGAAAGATCCTCATCACCAATATGTAATTAAAAGGATGGTGGAAGAAATTGTAGTACAGTCACTCAACGGAGACTTGTACAAGAGTGTTTACAAACGGGCTTAAATAGTAAAGAAAAATACTTTTTAAAAAAAAAATGGTTGTATATAAAAATGTCAAGAGAGAAAACCCACCAAGACAAACCCACAAAGGTAAGAGTGGTCACCTGAGAGGCAGGGAGACTATAAAACCTTTCCTAATATCTCATGAAATGTTTATAAGAAGAACAAATTGTTTTACTGAAAATAATCTTTGTGTTTAAGAAAACAAAGTTCCTTCCCAGTCTGAGATACAGACTCCCTAAACTGAAAGTGAGCCTGGGCGAGTTTCGGGGTTCCTCCTCAGAGATGCCCCGACCCTCCCAACCTCCAGCAGGTCTGCTCCAGGGGGCTCCGGCTCCTTTACCCTGAAATCTCCTGGCAAACACAGCCATGGGCTGCAGACCCACTCCTAGAAGTCAAAACTCACTGCAAACTTGGTGGGGAAACAAGCCCCAGAGCCTTGTGTGAACATTTGTGTCTGTCTTCCCACTCTGAGTCAACAGTCCACAGAGCTGAAATGTGCCACAGGGACCACAGCTGTGAACTTGCCTCTTCCTCAAAAGAGGAGGAAACGAAGACCAAGGTCACCCCTCTTCACTCATTCCCCAGTTTGTCTGAGCAGCGCTCTATGTTGACCAACAGACACAGCCCTGCCCTCAAGCATCCAAGTCTGGTTCCAAACCATTGCTCACACCCTTCCTGCTCCCTTGTCCTGCTCCTGTCTCCAGGGTCAGCTCACATAGAACTACAGTGGGTTCTGTGATACCTGCTGGAATGTTACTGGGTGTCAGTAAATGTGGACACTAATTCTGTGGTTGTCAACATTTGGTAGTGGTATCTGGAATCCTTTTTCCAGGGGCTGGTAGAATCAGGCTATTCCATAGTAATAAAACGCACCACCTTTTCCCTCCCCCGAGTTCATATGCATATGGCAGTTTTCTGGAGGTTATGTGATGGGTGACGGCCAATAAACTGAATGCAAGAACAGACAGGAGAGTTCAGGGGCCTTCCGTTCAGCCAGACATCCAGGGGATTTGCAAAAACCTAAAACAGTGCCATCCTTCTCTTCTAAATCTTTTATTTGGTTTGGAAAAATGTTATTTTTAGTGAAAAAAATACATTGCTAATGCTAACATGTGAAAAATAAATATGCATTGAATTTTTAAAATGAATTAATTTTGTTTTTTTAATGAATTAATAGTTTTTAATATTCAATTTTAATTGAATTTAATTTAAATTTCTGGGATGGTGAATGTTTAAAGATAAAGCTCATAAACAAAAATTATTTGGTGTCCTCAATAACTTTTCAGCATACAAAGGGATGCCAAACCTAAAAGTTTGAGAATCACTGACAAGCTTGTCCAATAGCATTTCTGCAATGATAAAATTGATCTGCATTTATGCTGTCCAAAATGAAGTCACCAGCTCATATCACCACTGAGCCCTGAAAATGTGACCTGTGTGACTGAGACACTGAGTTTTTATTTTAATTGCATTAACTTTGAGTAACCACCTGTGCCTAACAGTGACCTTGTAGGTCAGTGTTCCTCTGGTGGGTGTCTGTGTTCTCGGTTCATTTTTATTGTCCTTGTGGTGTGTCTATCAGAGGTGGCTATACAGGGGGGTGGGTTTTAGCATTGTTCCTGGGAGGAGTTGACTCCACAGCCCTCTGCCTCCTGGGGACCCCCTAGAGAAGGGTCTGCCACACTGTGTCAGGCCTTGTGCTCATCCCTACCTACACAGCCTGGAGATGATGGACCAGCAGATCACAATCTGCTAAGTAAGAACACTTGCTCCTCTTAGAACTAGTCAGAGGAAAGTGTAGAGAGGAGAAATAATTTGCCCAAAGTCACACAGCTAGCAGGAAGCAGAGAAGCAGAACCCAGATCTGCGGGCTGCCAAGATACCCCAAGGCATCCTCTGGCCTTCCAACCAAGCTTGGCCATTTGGACATATGGGAGGAAAAGCATGCTGGGCTGGCAGGCAGGCTGGGAGCTGGTCCCAGCTCCAGTGGACTCTGTGACTCTAAGTCACAGGCACGTCACTACACTACTTCCACCTCCATTTGCTGGTCTGTGAAATGGGAGCTCTCAAGCTTGTGTCCCACCCCTTCCAGCTCAGATTCAAAGTCAAGAGGGCTCCCAGCTTTCACATCAAACCCCAGGAAAGACACCAGAGAGGCCAACGGGCCTCCTTCTGACCATGAATACAGGAGGCACTTCCTGCCTGCCGCCCACAATCTTTGGAAAGGGCACCCCACTCCTTACTGTATTAGCAGTAGGCAGAGAAGGTCCTCAGAATAAGCCCAGGGATGGAGGCAGCCCATGCTCCCCCAGCCACCCTGCCACTAGGATCCCTGTGGCTACATGTTCTTTCAAGTGATCACCCTGCATCTATAGTTTAACAAATCTCGTTGGTGGTTCTCTGGCTGAACCTCAGGGCTGAGATCAACTGTTCTGACTTCCTCTGCCCTGTGTGGCTGGAGTGCAAGCCTATTACCCTCTCCCCTCCATTTCTAACCTCCCTCACCAGCTTCCACCTTTCATCCTGCTGGGCAGTGTTTCACTGGGTCCTAACAGAAGCAGGCACTGAAGAATCTGGAAGGGGAAACAGGTCTGTCTGCTCCCTACTGCCCCCCTGGCTCCTTGGGATACAACTGTCACTTTACAGGTTAGTTCTAACACATGGCAGTCTCAAGGATGTGCAGGAAGAGGGTGCTGGGAAATGAACGCTCAGTGTCATGCCCTCTGCACATGCCCAGTGCACAGCCTAGAATGCTCCCAGGACAGGACCTTGGGCACAGAGACTGGTCTAAGGAACTTCTTGTGTTTCCTGCACTATTGGAAACACATTTGAAAAAGGCTGAAGGCCTGGGCTTGGGTGCAACTGAATCCCAAGAAACTTTCAGAGTGATGCTCAGCAGAGAAAGAGTTTGTGAGAGGATGTCCTGAATGGGAGCAAGGGGAGGAAATGTGGTCAAGGCCCTACAGAGCCCCTTCCAATGTCCTCATCAGCCTGTCCACAGTCAGAAATTCCACCACAGGGATTCATTCCTTTGTCTAATACAGCCTTTCTGACACCCCTGGAAGAGTGTTACCTTTCTTAACAGGTTGCTTTCCAAATGCATAACTAAGGGAATTAATTAGGATGCCAGTTTAACATTCATTATCCTGCTGAATCTTCAGGCAACCTTGCTTTACAGTACCATCTTAACTGAGGAAAGAGAGGTGAAGGAATTGATCCCTCTGAAATGGAGGATGCTAGATTTGACCCCAAGTCTAGCAAGACATAGCCCCTTCTCCAGGAGATCTTGGGGGAACAGGAACAATTACCAAGGTAACAAAAGACAGGACTCTGAGCTGCAGTGGTATAAGCAAGCACACAGGTTGTTGGGAAATGGGTAGGGGGAACTCCAAGTCTGAGAGGCTAGAAGTTCTTCCATGCTGATGCCTAAGTGAGACTTTGAAAATTAAATAGGGGTAAGTTGGGTGGATTAAGGGGTGAATAGGCACCTCAAAATATGTGAAGACATAAAGAGGTAGGCTGTGCTGGGGTAAATGCAAGATCAAATACCCAGGAGGAGGGGACACCAGGAGATGCAGGCATCAGACCAAGTTCCTCAGCAGGGCCACCAAAGAGACCACAGGTCAGGGAGCCGAGCACCCAGCATGGGCCCTCTAGCAAGGCTTTGGGCCCCTGGATGACAACATTTCCAGCTAGTTGGCATGGTGCCATGCTTTTAGAGGTTCCCTAAACAGCATCCCAGCACCCACATGACCCTTTCCCACACCTCAGACCCCAGCAGAGGTCAAGTCACTGTGGTCCTGCCCCCAGTCAGGGGTAGGCATCCCCAGCCTGTCCTCCCCCCATTAAGCTTCCCATCCCCCCAACTACCTTCAGCCCTGAACCCAACTGATGGGAAACATCTGAATTGTGCAGGTTGTGCACACTGTCTGAAGGCTATTTCCAAGGTCTAGGAGTGCCAGTGTAGACACACACATGTACTTGTACACACACATGCATGTACACATGTACACACACATACATATGCACACACACATGGATAAGAGGATCAAACACCCCTAGTGCATCAGCCAGCTCAGCACCTGTCGGATGCTGTGTGTGCTCTCATCTATTAAGCTGCTGAATGTTTGCCTAATTGGTTACAGAGAGGAAAGGCAGTATGACCTTCACCATCTAAAAGGTAATCCTTCTAATGATACCACTTGACACTAATGATACCACTTCTAATTGCTTGATGCTGGTTATAAAAGTTTGATGCAAAATAAACTCAGTGTCATAGTCCAGAGAGAGAGGCTGTGAGCCACTTCTGTTGGGGCCTTTCTGGGCTCAACTTCAATCCTTACCCTCCCCCCCAGGACTGTTTGATCACATTGCGTCTGGCCCGCGATAAGCACCCATCTCTCTGAGGAAGGTGTCAAGGTGATTTAATACTGGCATGGACACACAGGATTCCGCATGTCAGAACCCTAAAATAGCCTGGAATGTACTAGAAATTAACATGGTGCAACCTGTCTTTACCCATCCTTGCCCACTCAACTCCTGTTGGGAGCTGAAGAAAAAGGACAGTCTAAGTTGAGACAGATGCTTTATCCAGATATTCTGAGATTCCAATTCAGACCCTGGAGCTGGGCCTGCTCCCTCAGCCCCAGGAAGTCCATGTGCCTGGTCCCAAGCAGCTGGCCCAGCCAGGCAGCAGGCTGTGAGGAAAGGCCTTGTCACTGGGCAACAGGGGTTCACAGGTTGGAGGTATCCAGATATCCTGCCAGGTTCCCATTAACTAGCTGAGACCCACCCCTCTGGGCCTCACCTGAGGACCCTCGAAGGGCGACTGCTTGGCACCAAGTGAGAATCTGAATTTGGCATCACCAACCCTAAATCTGGATCAGTGAGCAAGTTCCCAGGATCTGTCTGCCTCCCTCTAGTGGCCAATTTCTCTGCACTTTCAGCATGAGAGGAAGTGACCAAGTAACAGCTCCCTCCTCCCAGCTGCTCACCCCTTCTGGCCTGACAACCAGTGATGGTGGAGCTGTCAGGGGCTGTCCGGGGTGTGTGCCTGGATCTTCCCTACTGCACCCAGACTGCCCACTCCACGAGTTTCCCCATAATGGAAAAGGGGCATTAGGAGATAGGCATGCTCCCCCATAAGGAAGTATGATTGTTTGGGCCTCAGTCCCACTGCTCAGCACTCTGAGCCGGAAAGGCAGAGGCGACGCACTGATTGGGAATAACTGCCCAGAGCACTGAACTGAGACATCTGACACCACCAAGCTGCAGCAGACTGGCGATGCCTACCCTGGTCAGGGGTACATGCCGTCCTTAGTCCATAAGCTGGGTGATTGTCCCAGGACAATTCCCAGCCAGGACTTTGACAGCAGAAAAGGTTCTGGCCAGCCAGGTATCAAAAAACCCACCAAATGCCCTGATCGATTTCTCAGGGTCTTAAGAAGCACATATTGGCTCACTGTTCCTTGATTTTCTAGGACAGTGACCATTGCCTTTGCTGAAGATGTTAATGTCGGTTGTATTAGAAAACACTTGTCTAGAATAGAAGCACATTACAGGGTTAATTTCTCCTCTATAAAAAACGACTAGATGCTTTCTTTCTCACCTGGGACCAAAGGGATGGTCTGGTTGTCACCGGAAGTAACCTTGGACCCATCAAAAGCTTGCTCTACCCACAGAAGAGAAGACACCCTGGCATC
This sequence comes from Uropsilus gracilis, assembly GCA_004024945.1. Classification (NCBI taxonomy): domain Eukaryota; kingdom Metazoa; phylum Chordata; class Mammalia; order Eulipotyphla; family Talpidae; genus Uropsilus; species Uropsilus gracilis. The sequence goes on from PVHY01003856.1 coordinate 49,361, forward strand.
GTGCTCCAGGCCAAGGTTCACCGAAACATTTCCCAAGAGGCTCTGCTCCCAAGGTCCATGCACTTCAAGTGGTCGGAGTCACCTCATTTGGACACCTTGGCCTGCCGGGTGCTGGGCAGATAGAGATACCGCCAGATGGCATAGTAGTGAGTACCAGCACCAAAGGCCACAAAGAGATGCCAGATGGCATGGGCAAAGGGGACCCTCCCGTCGCTCTTGAAGAACACCATGCCCATGCAGTAGAAGACCCCTCCGGTCATCAGCTCCCAGATGCCCTCGGTGTTGGGCTGTCGGCAAAGACAAGGGAGAGCAGAAGTCAGAGAAGCAGCCAACAAGACTGGTAGCACCCAGTCAATCCCCCTGCCCCCTAAAATGAAATGACTCAGAGGTGGCGGGCCAGCTCTGATTCCGGGGGGGGGAGGGGGCATTGGAACAGAACATCCTGCTTCATCATCATTGAATAGTGATGACATGATACTAACAGTACTCAGCGCTAACCCAGGGCCAGGCCTTGGGTGAGGGCCTTACATGCATTTTCTACTGCCACTGTCACCACAACCTACGAGACAGGGGTCACCTGATGTGACAGACACGGAAGCACCACAGCCTCACACCACAATCTCACCTTCCTAAAGGAGAAGCTAGTCCATGTTTATCTGCATATTCACAATACTTGTGCATAAGCCAAACAAGTAGAAAATATACACAATAAAATATTGAGAGTGCTGGGGCATTGCACTGAGATGAGGGGTCAGGGCAGTCCTGCACTTAATTTTTGCAGTGAAGGAATATTTAAATACAGCAGGCCCCCTGAACAACAGAGGGGTTAGGACACTGACCAGCCCCCCCACCACCGTGCAATCAGAAATCTGTGTATGGCGCAGCTCCCAAAACTTAAGTACTCATCGCCTGCTGCTGCCTGGCATCCTCAGTGGTAACAAATATGAACATATATTCTGTATGTATAAACTGTACATACATATATGAGCATATATTCTGTATGTATATACTGTACTCTTATAAGCTAGGGAAAAGAATATGTTATAAAGGAAATCACAAGGAAGAGAGTGTATGTGCACCGTAGGAGAGTTATCAACACCATAAGTTGACATTGTCTGTTGACCAGAAATGTGCACATAGATGGACCCTCTCGGCTCCAACCATACTTTTCAAGGTAAACTGTGAACATTACTATAAAGAGGCACTATATAGAGGCACAGAGATATATTTAAATCGATAGAACATACACTAGGTGTGTATTCTGTAACTTCATAAATACAATTTTAATATGCATGCTGAAATAATTTCTAAATAAGCCTGAACGGGGGAGAGCCATCTGTAAAATTAACACAAAGCATAGAGAAATGTTGAGCAGGAAGGTTGATGGGCCAAGACTTCACTGCCCAATTGGAAATGCCACTAAAATAATAGTAAGACAAATGCTTTGATACAACTATTAAAACAGGCCAATTGATAAACAGAACTGAGTTCTCAAGCAACCCCATATATATATATATATATATAAATTCTCTGTATATATATATATTCTCTGAATGTATATATATTCTCTGAATATATATATAGCCTCTGAATATATATATATATATATAGTCTCTGAATATATATATATATATCCTCTGAATATATATATTCTCTGAATATATATATATTCTCATATATATATGTTCTTGAGAATTCAGAGATCCTCCCATATATATATATATATATATATATATATATATATATATATATAAAAAACACCTATATATGGGGGGGTCGCTTAATAATTATATATATTACATGTATTTATATATATATGAATTTAACAAGTGATAAAAGGAGCATTTTATAAAAGGTAGATGAATGAAATAAAGTCATCAGGTCCAAAGACACTGCAGATATACCAAAGACTAGAGTTAATTCTTTTAATTAAATCATAAAAGAAATGGGAGAAAAAATAGGTAGATATTTATATGAACTTGGGAAAAGCAAGACCACCCTGGCCATGACACCTAAGGCAAAAGTAATAAAATTTTTTAAAAATCTGTTAGATTTGACCACAAAAAATTTTAACATTTGCCAACAATCATAACTTAAACATAATACACTATTCTCTGGCCTGAGGCAGGGGGCAGGCTGCGATTACTGTGCCCATTTAACCAACTGTGATCCATGCTCAGAAAGGGGTGGCAACCCACACGTGGCCAGGAAAGCTGCTTCCTCTCCCAAGGAGAGGGCTTCCCGTTTACTCCCAGACAAAGGGGTAAGACTCAGGTACCCCAATACTCACAGTGGGAGTTAGGGGGCCAAATCCCAGCTCGGGTTGCATTCCCAGGGGTTGCATTCCCCTGGGTTGTCACTTCCCCTCTCTGAGCCCAAGTGCCCACATTCAAGAAATGGGATAGGTCATGGCCCTCTCCAAGGACACCTGGGACACAGAGCAGGATCCTGTGGGCAAGTGCCCTGCACTTGTAAGAGCTCGTCAGCATATGGTGCAGACAGAGACCTGGCTGCTCCTCTGCACTTGACCTCCTGCACTAAGAAGCAGTGAGGGAACCGAAACAGCCCAAGCAGGGAGTCAGGAGGCCTGAGATGTGGCCCGCTCCTGGCCAGTTACATCACTTTTGCAGACGTGATTAGCAGTGGGGTCCTCACTTGGTTCCCACACTGTTCTAATCACTTCCCCTGAGGTTCTAGTTCAATCTCTAAACAGACAGGAAAACTGAAGTGTGGAGTTAATGAACCCACAGCGGGACTGCGTAGGCACTCGAGCCTACAGGACTAGCCTACACGTTTGACTGCTTCTATTGGCAGGTCATGCAGACCCAATGGGACTCAGTTTCTTCATCTGCTGGAGGAGAGGATTTGGCTTGACAAAGAATCACTCTGGGCCCCTTGCAGCCAGACGTCAGGCCCCACAGTTGGTGGGTAGCACTCACCATTGAGAGGATGACCAGGGCGGGGAAGAAGCCCATGATGACATAGCAGAGCAGCTCCACAAGCTTGTACCTGGCGGAAAGACAAACCACTTGGCCTGGGACAGGAGGGTAGAAGAGGGAGAGAAAAGGACTCCACCCTCGGCTCTGCACCCCTGGGCTCAGTTTTCACCCAGCTTCCCCCAATAGGTGCTGATAAGAGTTTGGTCACCTCGGGCAGGTCTCTTTCTCTCTCTCTCAGAATCAGTTTCACATCCATGAAATGACAAGCATAGACTGTAAATGCTGGGTTGAGGAGCATGGGGGCTTGGAGAGCAACTTCCCACACTCCCGCCCAGGGCAGACATTACTATGTGATCCCAGCACCTTTTCCCACACAGCCCAAGCAGCCACTCTCAGTCGAGCTAAGTAGCTGCATCAACTATTTACTATCCCCTGAGACTCCAGGAATCTGTTACTCCCTTTTGCTCTGTTTCTTTCCCCCACTTAATTATTCCCAACTCATCACTCAGCAAGATGGAGGTAAAGAAAGACAGGGCTTCTCCCCTTATCTGCTAAGAAGGTAGGGAGGTTGGACAGGATATGACAAGGGCCTGTGGGTCTAGGGACCTGCAATGTCTTCTGGGCTGTGCCCTGGAGGTCATCCCAGGGCCTGGCTACTGGTCCCTCTTACTCCTGGGGTCCTCCTAGGGCCTCATCTCCCCAACAGCAGGGCAGAGGTCCTGCTGGAGCACTGGGGCACCCCACCCACCTGACACCCCAGTGCTGGCTTACCGCTCATGAAAGAAGAAGACATAGATGGTGCCAACACAGGCCATGATCCAGACCAGCCAGCGCATGTGGGAGGCCCAGGGGCCCAGTTCCCGAAGGTTCAGCCTGAGAGAGGTAGAGACAGAGACAGAGAGGGTTGAGGGCACAGCCTGAGGGGCCACTGGGACCTCAGCTTCCATGGCCTGCCTGTCACAGGAAGCCAAGTCCACTGTGGCTGCAGTGATGGGGCATGGGCGTTTGTGGGAGAATGTGTGAGGAGACAGAACACCAGAATCCTAACAACAAGCAAGTGTTGGAGGAAAAATCAGCAAACTAATCATGCCCCAGCATGAAGCAAAAGGGCCCCTCAAATGAGGGGGAGTATGATGGAGGGAAGTTGGTCTGGAGAGCAACCTGACAGGGCTCAGCACACTCTGGAGTGCACACTCCCGTGACAGGTCAGCAGACCCTGGGGGCTGCCTCCAAAGCAGACATTCAAGAAAGGACATTCATCGCAATGTTGGCCCAAAGGAACACACCTGGAAACCACTCCAACGTCCACCAACTGGGAAGGGGAAACCAAACTGCTGCCCCTCTGCTCTACCACATCCCTTTCCCTTGCTCCCGGCCTCGGGGGGCTGGGGTCCCATAGCTCTGCAGCTGGCTCAGAGCGCCTCAGCCAGCAGAGGGCGACAGAGAGACTTTCAGGAGGGAAGGTGCTTCCTCCCTGGTTCCTCTGGTTTTCTCTGACCAGGCTCTGGAGGCAGATTCTCCCTCCCTCCTCCACCCCTCCCCCAGGCGCTCTCTCAGGGCCAGGGGCCTGCAGGTGCAGCTTTCTCCAGCACCCCACCCTCCGTTTCCTCCAGACACTGACTCCATTGGTGGCTGGCCGACACAGACCCCGGCCCTGGAGGCTGCCGCTGCACCCCTCCTCAGCCCCCCACACAGGCACATACCCAGGTGTCCTGCAAAAACCTGTCACCACCAACTCCTCTACCCTCCTTTCATCCTCCACAACCACCAGACCCCCCAAGTTCTGCTGATTCTTCCTCCCAAGGAGCTCTCAAGCCCATCTACCCATCTCCATCCCTGAATCCCCACTTCTTGGCACTCCCCACATGCACTTCATGTTCTGGTATCAGTGGCAGGTCAGCCCCTGTGTTCCCTGGGAGACCGAAAGCCCGTGAGGAGAGTGGGCCTATGCCCTTGCTTCAGACACCAGCCCAATGGCCCAGAGTCCATACTCAGTCCATCACAGCCAGGCATTAGACCAGCAAAGGGGGCAGTCATTCTAGAAATCTACGAATAGGAGTAGTCACTGCAGCTGAGCACAAGACTTAGCTTGGCTACCCTCAGCAACACCCAAGAGGAAAGCCGACACTACCTGGCGCCTGCCGTGTGCAGGTATACCTGGTTCTGCACAGTGGGCCCGGTCAGCATAGAGGGAGGCATGCCATGAGCTCCTGGCCTGCTCCAGGAGCCACTCACCTACCACTCAAACTGCAGCCCCTCATCCAGAACCTTGCTTACTCCAGAAGTTTCCATGTACCTGCCAACCTGGCATCTGAGCACCTAAGCAAATAGGCTTTCAGGAGAGAAGCGAGTCCCCTCTCAGTGGATTTCATCAGACCTTGTCTCCAGGTGGACAGCAGAGATTCACAGCATACCTAAAGTTTGCTGATGTTTAGGACAAGCCATCCCGGGGGCCCTGGCATTCCCCCCTACATCTTCCCTCTTCCCACTTTCAGCCAGTCTGCTCGTTTCCCTGTAAGTATCTTTTCCATCCTTCTACCCCTTCCTTTGACCTTCTCAGCCACTGGTGGGGACCAGGCCCTGCACCTGTGTCCATGCACCCTCCTGCTCCCAAGACAGACACCCACTGGCTGGTAAAACAAAACCTCACCGATATCCTGCACCTACCCCCAGGTCCAAGAGCCTCCCAGCAGACATCTGCTTTCCTCCTCCAGCCCCACTAACCCATAACCACCCGGATTGCTGGGAGCCACACACCATTACAGGAGCAGTGAGGCACCCAAAGAGAACAGGCAGAGGGCATTGTTGGACCTACGCTCTTCTGCACACCATCAACAAATTACCCAGCCAAATATAAAGAGTAATTCAGACAAAGGCCTGAGAAGAAGCAGCCCTCCTGGGTCCAAGCAGGGGCACTCACCAGGGCGCGTAGGAGGCCGCTATGAAGAAGTAGATGACCATTCGGTCGAACATGTGCAGGCAGTGCTCCACCATCCTGGGCAGAGAGGGCAGTTACAGGGCAGCGGGGGGCCCAGCCAGCCTGCCTCACCAGTAAAGGGCCTGGGCTGGGCAGGCTCCCCACCCTCCAGCCACCTCCCCTTGTAGCTGTCTCCCTATCTGGAGGATCAGTTTCAATCAGGGGTTCCTGTCGCCCTCTGGGGCTAAGGGAGGCCCTCCTGTTGCCAAAGGGAGAAGGCACAACACCCAACTCCAGTCCTTTAGTCAGGGAAACCCTGCAGTTGTGGTGCTATGAGTTTTTATTGAAGTAGCCTTGGTTTATGGCATTAGCTAGGTATCAGGAGAACAGTATATGGACCAAATGTGTATAGACTGCATCATGGCAGGGGACAGGTGAAATGGAAAGAGGAGATCACCCGGTCGGTGATGGACAGAAGATGAACTTTGAGTGAAGGGCAATTCTGCTTTATATACATGGTTTTTTCAAAGGTGAAAAACTGCCCTGATGAAGAATCACAGCGCAGACACTGACAATCTGTGTGCTCCCTAAAGGTCCTGGGTTCTGGCATTCTGGCCCAGGCCCAGCCAATGGGGTCAAAAGGTCCCGATCCTAAGTTCACCACTAAATGACCTTGATTCTCCTGGGGTCTGATTCTGCAAGTGTAAAATAGGGAAGACATGGGCCACGTGGGAGGGTTGCCATGAGGAGCAGGCCAGGCACAGTGGGTACCAGGCACAGTGTTCCACACACAAGAGGTAACTCTTGTTGTGACCACACCTTGAATAGTTAGCTGGAGCCTCAATACATTTGTTGGGTGCAGAAGCCACCTGCCAAGATGGCACCCAGAGAGCCCTACTTCCTGGTGTTCCTGCTCTGTGCAGCCGCCTCCCACACTGAAGGCAACGTGGATATGCCCAAGGACATCATGCTCCATCACAAAAATTGGAGCTGAATGGTAGTGCTGGTTACACAACAGCATCAATTACTGCCACCGAGCTGCACAATTGAAAATGGTGAAGATAGTAAATTTCTGTGTTTTAACATAATTTTCTAAAGTTAAAGCAAAACAAATTCAAAAATCAAGATTCTAACGCCTATAGTACAGAATTATTGGAAAGACTAGGAAGTGACATCTGCAGTGTCCAGGACCTAGGAGACCCCCAGAAGGAAGGCACTGTGATGATGATGATGATGATGATGATGATGATGATGATAATGATGATGATGATGATGATGATGATGATGATGATGATGGTCCCTCAGGACAGCCTGCTCTTTGGGCCTCTTAGAGGTGAACACAGAGGTTCATGTGGAGGAGGTGGTCCACCCAGGGGGCCATCCAGAGGCAAAGACAGTACAAAGTCATCCATCTTAGTCCCTTCTGGCTCAATGAAGCACATACTGAGTCAGACTCCACATCCTGTCTCATCCCCCAGCCCTGGCCACCCAAGGGTGTTGCACCCTTACTGCACATCTTATAATGCACCCTTCCATGGTCTGGGTGGCAGTACCTGAGGTGGCTCTTCTTCCAGGATATTGTGTGGAACACGGTAGATACCACAAAGAGCCCACAGAGTCCAAGGCCGTAGATCCAGGCAGAAATGGTCTCCCAGTCATCATCCGACAGGAAGTAGAGGTTAGAGCTACCAAGGATGCTGGGAATGATCCAGAGCTGGAGGCAGAAGTGGGAACAGGTGCTGTGGAGTTCAGGAAAGCATAGCTTCTTCAAGCATACCTCTCTCCCTTTTCTCAGACCCAAGAGGTTCCACAAAACTCCCCTTGACAACATGGATGTTCTAGAGCAGTGCTGTCTCACAGAACTTTCCATGGATGTCAATGTCCTGGCGCTGCCTGAGCAGTCTCGTAGAACTTGCTGTGGTGATGGGGATGTTCTAGAACTGTGTGGTGCCATAGAACTCATGGTGTGCAAAATGGCCTAGACCCATATGGTGCTACAGATCCCTCTGATCAGGAAGTATCCCAGACCTGCACTGTCCCTCAGGACTCCCAGCTCGAGTACCCTGGCACAGGTGCTGCTTCAGGCCCACTGGGCTGCATGCCTGCTTCCCTCTGAAGAAATATCCCTCTCTGCTACCTTCACCCAGAAACCTCCCCGTTCCCTAACTCTTGCTTCACCCATTCCTCTGAGAAGTTTCAAAAATCTCCAGAGAGAGGGTCCTTAAAAGTGTCTGCCCATTGTGTGTTGGAGAATGAACTGTAACAGAGGTCATTTAAAAATTTTAGATTTTAGATTTTCTGTTTACTCATAATAAATGAGTAAAATTAATTTTAATTAATTATAAATTTGGTTTAGCCCAATAGATCTGAAAGGTTCACCTCTCAACATGCAATTATCATTCAGGAGGTATTTACATTCTTTTTTAGGCTGTCCTCCAAGGCTGGTGTGTGTTGCACCCTTACCGCACATCTCAGTTCTGATAAGTGGCATCTCGAATGTTCAACAGCCACACGAGACCGGCAGACACCAGACCAGACAGCACAGGTCTGGGTCAGCGCTAGAGTCCCAAAGGAGTCTGTGCACCAAAAGAAGCAGCCAGCTCCTCCCCCGCACACACACTCCAGAACCACTCTGAGTCACCACCCTGAGGGGCTGACACGTCACATGCTATTGTCACTGAAGTCCCTGTTTGCCTGCTCTGAGCATTTTGAAAGCAGGGCCCAGTCCAGGGTGCCAGGTACCATTCAACTTGTGTTGGGTTTGTAAAGTGAACAACAGGTCATGACTGGCTGTAGAGAGCAGAATCTCCAAATCCTGGCATTATAGGAACACAATCTGGCCTCTGCCCAGCTCTCCAACCTTAACTCTCCCTGTGCCCATCTCCCTCCTCATTTGCCCCTTAGTCACCAGGTTCTGGTCTTACTGGACTTCATCTATATTTTGTACTATGACACACTCTTCCCTGTCTAAAGGTATCTGCACAGGCTGTTCCCTCTTTCTGCATATGCTGTTCCCTTCACACATGAGGTGGCTGCTCCTTGTCCTGCAGGTATCAGGTGCACCACCACCACTGCAGAAGCACTTTCTCCGGCCCCTATCTAAGGAGATACCCCTCCTGTTACTTGCTCATGTGGCACACTGTTCTTCCCTCCACAGCAGCTACAGCACAGCAGCTACAGCAACTTACACCAGACGTTTGCTTGGCCAACGCCTGCCTCTCACAGTGTTTCTAGCATGTTGAGCATGGACCTCGTGCCCAGCCCATGGTAAGCACCAAGTGTATGAATGCATGGAGACATGCATGCAGAAAAGCCTACAGAGGAAAGAAGCAAGCAGGGAGTCAACCTCAATAATGTGCATCTTCTGGAACTCACTGAGAAATATCTCATCTGCGAAAGCAGCCCAAGTCAGTTGCAAATGGAAGGTGCTTCCCTGCTGGGCTCATGGACATCCTGACGCATCAATGAAGCCAAGTGACAGGGAAGAGTCACTGGCAGCATTCAAGCAGAAGGGGCTGTTCCTAAGGAAAGGTCATTAGCCACCGTGAGCATGTCAACACGTGGTGGGCGGAACAGCCACGGATAAGTGTGTTGATTCAGATGATGGAACTTCAAAGTTTTAAAAACTACTTCTGTTGTTCTTTTTATACCACCTTGAAATATAAATCATGACTATCACGTGGTACTTACTAACTTGGGGATATAGGTCTCAGTTGGCTGAGGATCTTGATTACGTGTTGGGCTATGTTATCATTGCTTACAGGAGCTAGTGCTCATTCTCTGACTCACTCATTCCTGAGGACACATCCTCCCGAAGGGCACCAAACAAAATGCATATGCCCTTCCCTCACCTGTGTATCTGCAGTTACGTAAAGAAGTAAGAGACTGGTGCCTGTGACTCAGCGTCTCCTGTTGGCTCCTGCTAGATCCTGCGGGAATAATGGAACACCTCTGCTGATACCATCTCTGCTGAGGAGATGGAAGAGAGGTTTGCTCTCAGCCTCAGTTTCCCCCAAGAATGGCAGCAGTGTCGGGTAGCATCCTGGGAGTGTGGATGTGCTGAGAAGGGAGCAGACACTGGCCAAGATGCCACATTGTGCACAGATAACTCCGTATCCACGCAACCCCCTTGGGAATGACTTAAAACACCCACTGAGGCTCAGCTCCCCAAAGTGATGGAATTCAAAGGATGTAGTATCAACTGTGACAGTGAGGACTCTGGGCATCTCCTTTGGCCTGAGTCCTCAGTCATCTCCTCTCCAAAACAGGGAGCAGGTATGTTCAGCAACAGTCAATCCTCCCTGGAAGTACCTGATGCCCACAGACCTGGACTCAGACAGACACAGCAGAGACCTCAGAGGAGGAGGGTTAAAAACTAACTCAGTCCCCCTCCACACATGCCTCCTCTGCACCAGGCATTACCACATCCCAGACACCACAGAGCACCCAGCAGAGACAGGCTTAAACTCACATCTGCATCGCCAGGGCCTGCAACAGTCCCTGGCACCTGAAGAGCACCCAGGGAGCAACCAGTGAATGAGTGAGCCCAGAGACTGGTCGATTCAAGCCAGACAGGAAGCAGAGAGGTACAGGCTGCAACACTGGGCAGATGGAAAGGTGCAGGGGAAAGGCTTCAGCAAGGCTGTGGGAGATGGGAAGGTGAGGCTGGGTGAAGACAGCTAGTATTCCTGAGGGAACAGCATGTGCAGAGGCACAGAGTCCTGCCTTCCAATTAGAAACAATGTGTTCGGGTGTCAGAGAAGAGTGGCTGTGGAAGCTGGACTGACATATATCCTAAGACCTGAGGCTTGCTGCAGAGCCTCAATACTAGGTACTAGGGAGCCATTGAAGATTCTTAGAACAAAAGAGAGGCATGTTCAGTGACACAGTGCAGTCTACCTACACGGTCTTCCCTCAGGACCCCACTCTCTTCCAAGGGTCACAGATGACTTAAGGAACAGGTCACTTGGGACAAGGCTAAGAATGGAAGCACTGACTCTTTCTAAGAGTGAAGAGTTTGCTTTTTCTCCCCCATCTGGAAGTGAGCCCCTCTGAGTTCTCAGCCTCCCAAGAGTCAACTCACAGCATGAGTGGCGCAGTTGGCAGCATGTTCATACTCCGTGGGCTGGTACCTCTTGTGGGCAGGGACTCGGTGGTTCATGAACCTGAAATGAGAGGCACAATTCCAGGAACCTCTGCCAGAAACTGGGGGCAACTCTGCTGAGGATTCCCAATCAGCAGAGCTCAGCTCCTCCTGGTAGGAAGAAAGCCCCCTCCCCAGTCTCTTCTTCCTCCCACCCCCACCTAATTTTTTTTTTGATTGCTCAATATTTTGTATCTAATCCCCAGTGTGGCATTTGTTATAAAACTTTACTAACTACTGGGATGAAATATTCTCTTCATTTTTCATTTTGTAGTTTTCTTTATGATGTGCAACTGACATACAGTATAGCTCCCCAAGGGGTGAATTCTATATCCCCACATGCCCACGTGCCTACTACGTGGGAAGTGCCAGGCCTCATTTTTCTGCCCCCTCTCCAAAGTATTCTTACACTCTGGGTATCTCTCCACCTTAGAATACTCTCCAGCATTGTCATCAGAGACTAGGTTTGGTCTGAGCCTGAACTTCCTGTCACCGGAATCATACAGTACACACCTTTCTCTGGCTTCTTGGGTCAGCGTGGTTTCTATGAGACTCGGTCATGCTGCTGATTGTTTTCATTGCAGTACAATGTTCCACTGGGCAAATGCCCCACAACTCATTTATCAAACTGCTGGAAGTGGCTTGCAGGCTGGACTCTTAGGGGTAGCTGCTTGTGAGCACTCAAGCACATCACTGGGCATCGAGCCACATGTGGAGGTGCTGGGTAACTTTATCTTAACAATTCCAGGCCTGGTTTTTGCATCTTTAGAGACTCATCCATGCATCACCCCCATATGCTGTCACTTGATCTGCACCAGAGCCCCACGAGCTTGCAGAGTTGTCACCGCACAGGCTGTCATGTGGAGGGGGAGCTATGGCACAGAGGTGTCAGGCCCCACGCAGGGGCTGGGCTGATGCAACTCCGCAGGGGATTTAGGTCAGGTTGGGGGGAAGAGTCAGCTGGGTTCAGAGGGCATGAGCCCGGGTGAGAAAATGAAATGTTTGGGGAATGTCCTTTATTGTCTTTATACAAATGAATCTCTGGCAGGCTGACCACAACAGCTCAGAAACAGAGAAGTGGAGATTTTACCTTGAACTTTGCCAAGCATCAGCCATAGCTGGAGTTAAACTCCATTCAAGCTACAGAGAGTTTTCAATTAATCAAGATCCAAATTATTACTACGAAGACCCACAAAAACCAACCATGACCGTTGGTTCAGAACAAAGAGTTTGATGCAGTGCAGACTAGAGAGCTAATTAAGTACCTTCTTTATGCTGTGCCATGGCAATACAGTTCACAGAGCATTAATTGAGCACCAGCTGTATGCTAGGTCCACAGGCACACAGCCACTGCTGACCCTCAGCAGATGGAGGTTGAAGGAATAAATGAAAAGGAGTTTACCAGGTGAAGAAACAGGAGAGGCCCCCAGGACAGGAACTGGCATGGACGGAAGGGAGGGTGCAGTGTGAAAATGGGTGCAGGGCAGGGGGCGTCTGCCCCCACACACACTGCCTTGGTCCTGGGACGCCTAGGCCTGGTTTTCCTATGCTGGTCCTCTTGGCACCTGGATGAGTGCAAGGATCCAAATCTTCTCCCCCACCCACCTGCTCCGACAGCTGTTCTAAGCCTGTACCCAGCAGTCACGGCTCCTGGGAAAAGGCCAGGTTCACACTGAACTCCATTAGACAGATGAGGAAATGAATATCCCAGGGCCAAGCTTCTGAATCCAGCCTGCCAGACTCGGGGTCCATCCCCCACAGGATCAGAGCGCCCATGGTGGGGCAGATTAAGTGCAAGCTCAGGGTCCCAGGGAAGATGGAGGACCTGCCCTTGGCGTGGGAACCCCGCAGAAGCACAGCATTCCTGAGGGCTCAAAACAGCCATCCAGCAGCCCACCGGGTTCATGGAGGGCCCAGGAGGACATGTTGGCACCTGACACCCTATGTAATTACCTAAAGCAGCGCTGTGCACAGGTTGAATCACACACACACCCCAAATCCCTGTGTGACGTTCGAACCCCAGGACCTCAGAATGAGGCCTGATTGGGAAATCAGGTTGCTGGAGATATCATTAGTTAAGAGGTCCAACTGGAGGGCCCAAGTCCCTTATTAGATATAAGCAGGTCCTTAAAAGGGGGTGTGGATGGGACATGGAGGCAGAGACTGGAGCGATACAGCCATGTACCAAGGCTGGACAAGGAGAGCAGTAACTCCCAGCAGCTGGAGAGAGACACAGAGCTGACCTTCCCTCAGTGTCTCCAGATGGAAACAACCCCAGCCTGGCTGTCTGGCCTCAGAACGACAAGTGTCCATTTCTGGTGTGTCACGCTACCCAGGGGGCAGCCCTTTGCTGTCACAGTCTAGAGACAATCGCATGGGTACACACACTTTGACAGATTATGTCCCAAAGCCCCAGAACAACCCCACCCCCCTTCAGCTGCACTGGGGGCAGAGGCCCCAGGAAGGGGCCCAGCTATCACACCTTTCTGCAAGGTGGGGACCAGGTCCCCATCTCGGGGCTCTCCTCCACCTGTCACCAGGCGGCAGCCAGCTGCCCTTCCTTCTTCTGGTCTTTTAACAAAGGCCAGCAGTGCCAGTCGCAAGGGTGTAGGGCACGGGGCTGATGTCATGGTTGCCGTGACAACCCAGGATGGGCAGTTATTGATTCCTTTCTGGGCGCCACAGAAGCTTCCTTGTCTCTCACCGTGCTACAGTTACTGGATGCTGGCAAGAGAGAAAAGCCAGCGGAGAACAAGAGAGGCCAGGCCAGGGGCCCCAGAACCAGAGCCCAGTGGCCAAGAAACAGTTCCCACAACCTTCAGGCACCACGGACTTTTCCTTTAACTCCTAGTGGCCTCGTTTCTTCCTTCCTAAACCTCAAAGCAAGCATTTTAAGAAGGCAGTAGATTGTTGAATTTGCATGTTAATATATCTACAGTAATATGTCCCCCTCTGCTGTGCATTTTTATGAGTTTGGGCAAATGTAGGAGTCACATAACCACCTCCACAATGAAGCTAAATCATAGGTCCCCCCAAAAGTCTCTTGTGCCCCTGGGTGCCAGCACTCCCCACCCCCAGGGTTCACTGCTCAGCTCTCAGCCCCAAGAGCTCTGCCTTTTCCCTAACTTCACATATGGCCAAGCCAAGGTAGCTCCCCAGCCTTTCCTTTAATAAGTAAAGAGAACCTGCTGCCTCCAGTCAGAGTGCGTCCTTCGAGGGA
>PVHY01003856.1:63679-101784 GCA_004024945.1 Uropsilus gracilis
TCCCTCCCTCCCTCCCTCCCTCCCTCCCTCCTTCCTTCCTTCCTTCCTTCCTTCCTTCCTTCCTCTGGACAGCTTTGAGCTTGGCTTTTTCACTGGGCATAATACAGGCGATGCGCCCGCTCCTGGTCCTGCCCGCTGGGCGCTGAGCACTAGTCCATTCTACAGATGGATAATGGTCCGCTTAGCCTTTCCCAGGCGTCGGGACAATGGGGCGGTTCTTTAGCAGAAATAAAATTTAGACGCATTTAGAACACAGCAGGCAGACAGACAGGCAATCTTCAAGATTGTGAGAAATTTCTCTTGAAAGAGTTGACATTTGGAGCGGTTGTTGCTGGCTAAACCAAAGGTAGGCAATGGCCCGGCTCCCTTCCCTCTGGAGAAGAGAATCCCTGTTCTCTGACCTGTGCTCACTGCTTAGATACTCAGACTGTGGTGTTGGAAGGGGGTGGGGAGGGCAAATCCATGCGGAGAGTTCCCAAACTGTCCCAGGATCCAGAGCCAGACACTGGCAGGGAAACAGAGACAGAAGGTTGAATTCCCACCCTGAAATGGAATGGAATGGAGGGGGTTTGGAGATAGGCACAGCTGAACGGGAAGTCCCTGCCATGATCATTTAATTGCTGTGTGACCTCGCAGAAATTACCTAATGTCTCTGGGCTGTAGCTTCCTTGTGGGTAAAAGGAGATAATATTCTTTGTGGATACCGTGAGATAACATAGCTCAAGAATCCCATACAGGTACCTGACACACTGTGGCACTCAAAGCTCTTCCAGAAGAGCTCCCCCAAAGAGCACCTCTTGATTTACCAGCCTCCAACACTGTGGAAAATAAATATCTGTTGTTCAAGTCACCCAGTCTACTTTGTTATGGCAACCCTGGCAGATTAGTGCATCAGTTAAGTAAATCATGTACAACCATAATGGAATATTATAAAGTCATTAAAAATAATGACCACATGAAAATACTTTCAATGTCATTATACGCTAGGGAGATGCAAATTAAAATCAAGATGAAAAATCAATGTACGTTTATTACAACAGTTAAATTAAAAATACCAAATGCTGGCAAGGAAATAGAAAAACTGGAGTTCTATTACACCACAAGTGACAATATAAAATGTAAAATTAGTTTAGAAAATAGCTTGCCTGTGTTCTTTAAAAACTAAACATACACTCATCATGTGACCCAGTAATTGCATTATTACACATTTATCCCTGAAAATGAAAACTTATGTCCACACGAAGCCTGTATGCGAATGTTCATAGCAGTTTTATTTGTAATAGTGGAAAATTTGAAACAACCCTAATGTCTCAGATTCCATTTACATTTTATTCTTGAAATGACAATCAAGAACAAATTAGAAGTTGCTGGGGTTTAGGGAGAGAAAGGAGAGGATGTGAGGGATAGCATCAAGAAGCTAGTAGTAATGAAACAGTTCTGCATTGCAATTATGAAAGTTTATAAACCTAAATAGAAAATAAAATACATAGAAATGTTAATACAATAGTGCATGTCAAACTGATGAAATCTGAATAAACTTGAGGGATGAAACAATGTTCATATATTGCTTCTGATTCTGAACAACAGATATATATATATATATGCTATTACCATTGGGGAAATCTGGATAAAGGGTACTTGGAAGTGTCCTGTGTTATCCTTGCAATGTCCTATGTCCATAACTATTCCAAAATAAAAACTTTTTTTTAAGTGCACCTATATAAAATGCAAAGAAAGTCATAAAAAACAATGAAAAATCAAGTAACACTGTTTGCTTCCTTTAATATAAAACACACACGTGTGTGTGAGTGCACACACACATAGGGAATATAAACACAAAGAAATGGCCTGGAGATAAAGATGATAGATTTTCAGGTGTTAGTCACAGAGGACTTTTCACCACCACCTTTCTTTTTTAATTTTTAGAATGGAGTAGGATATCTAAGGAGTCTTGTTTGACCTATATTAACTTGAATTTTTATGAGATTATACTCAAGTTTTAGTTGTACAATTAAAATAGCTTTTTTTTCAATTTTTTCAATTTATTTTTTAATAATATAAAAAAATTTTGTGGGAAGAAACCAAGTTGCATAGATAGGTATACATATTACAATGCCATAATTGCAAAATTATAACCATGCAAAGTAATATATTATTTACTGATGTGTGATTTAAAAGTTTCAATTAGAATAGCTTTCTAAACTGTACAATGACATGGGAATGTTTGTCATATAAAATTAAGTGAAAAAAGAGAAAACATGTAACTCATTGTGCTTATAATACAGTCGAAATATGTGTGCAGATGGAAGACATGCAAATACACGAAGACAAAAGGCGTAGTTGTGGTGAGATTTGATTCATTTCTTGATGACACTTTTTCTCTGGAAAAAATCTTTTCCAAAGCAGGGGACAAAGGGAAGGGGAGGAACTATGCCTAAGGGGAGCGATAACTTTACAAACATGACCAATGTATGCAAATTTAATTTTAAAAAAAGAGAGAGAGAAAATCATTTCCAAGGGTAATGAAGGAAGACAAGTGGACATATTGGATCACAGTGTCACATCAAGCACTGACTCTGGGAATGGTCAGTGTACTGGGTCAGATGGGAAGACGCCCCTCCTGGAGCATAGGGAGCTGTCTGGAGAGTCCAGATGTTTGAGCTTAACCTCAAATCACTCAAAAAGAAAAATAGTAAACCCAACAATGTACAAAATTCTTCTCTAGTGTCTCTAAGTGAACAGCATCTGGATGTCCATCGATCTTCTCTGTGTAAGCTTGAAACTTTCCTAAATAAATGGTTAGGGGGACTTCATTTACTGTCGTGACGCAGACACTTCCATAATATGAAGATTTTAAACACCAAAAGGCTAGTCCTCTACTAGGACGTGGCTCTTCCCAGGAATAAAAGCAAAAAAGAAGACTGAGGTGGCAGCCAGGTGCGGTGGCACGTGCCTTTAATCCCAGCCTAGAAAAGGAGGCCAAGGCTAGGAATTGCTTGAGTCCATGGGTTTGAGACCTGCCCTGGGCAGACCTAGTCTCAAAAAAATAGCTGGATGTGGTGGCGCGCACCTATAGTCCCAGCTACCTGGGAGGCTGAGGCCAGGGATCGCCTGAGTCCGCGGGATCCCAGATCCGATCTGGGATCTGGACTACTCAGATCTGATCCCAGATCAGGACTACCCAGGGCAACATAGTGAGACCTAGTCTCAGAACAAAACAAACAAAATCCTGAGGTGGCAGAGGGGGCCATCGCCGTGAGATCCTGCAGGAGGCACAGGTTTCTCACCCACTGCAGATGGGTCAGGACGCTGGACACACAGACGCTGGGAAGCTGAACACACCAGCAGCAGGATGGGTTTGGGAAGGAGGCAGGGTCACTTGGCAATTCCTGCTTCAGTGTCCCAACACTGGCCTTCCCATCATGGCAGGTAGCACAGGCCTCTCCCTGTCCCCAATCTCATGGCTAAGCATCCAGGCGTTTAACTCGGCACAAGGCTGCCAGAATGAAGGAAGCAGCTGAAGGGAAATGTGGATGATCATCCTACATCTCCTCTACTGCAGGGACAGAGAGCTTTCTGGCTGTCGGGAGACTGAGCTTATGCCCACACTTCCTGAAGACGGTCCTTGGCTTTACAGATCACACAAGTTGAACATCTTAAATGAAAATGAAAGGCTAAAATAATAAGACTTCATGAGCTATTAAATGTTTTCATTGGGTCTCCAACTGCCCACAGGAAAATGGACATACTGTCCAATATGTTTCCATTTTGTTGACTGTGGCACTACGTGGGCAACTAACTAGGCAGGGAAGACAGTTCTGTGGACAGATGGAAGAGCTGAAAGTATAAGAGGAAGAAACATTGGCTTGAAGCATTAGAGCGCGAGTGGAGAAGAAAGTAGTGGCTTCCATGACTGTATCCGTTACTTTTTTAGACATTTTTAAAATAAATCTAATAAAAACATTTTCAATATGAAAATCTCCATCTGAAATGAATATTTGAACCCAGGCATTCTCAAGCCTGCTGGTCAGAGTGGAGAAAAAGGGAAGGCTGGTCACTTGGGAGCCTGGAGACCCCAAACTCCAGCCCAAAGAGGGTAGAAACGCACTGCAGAGGGTCAACACGATGGTCCCAGACTAAGAGAAAGACCCGGCACAGCTACAGATAGAAACACAAATGCATCCGGACCATGCCAAGTGACAGACACACATCCAGTCTAGTTGCATGAACTTCAAGAAAGGACCACAAGAGGTTCTGAGAGAGGCTTTGGGAAAGAGAGGGCATGGGAAATAGACCTTGGGTTGATGCCACCTCAGAAAGGCCATAAGATAAAAATCCCAGAGGAAAGAAAGCTGGGAACAAGAAGGGGAAACCGAGGAAGGTGAGGGAAGAGGGGAGACTGGAGAGAGGTTACACTGGGGACCAGGGGTGAGGGGTGTGGCGTGGCTGGTGAGGTGGCAAAGGGTTTCTGGCTGCATGGAGTGTCTTGATCCAGGAGCTGGAGGCACAGGTGTGTTTGGTTCAGTCATGTCCTGATTGTGCTCCCGCGATGAGAGGCTGAAAGCTGGTGTGGGCCCAGCTCCCCCCACGCCAGGTCTGGGTGGGGCCTGTGAAAGGTCTGCTTTCTAAACCACTGCCCTGGGGCTCAGCAGACCTCCAGGCCATTCCCCAAGTCGAGCTAACCCTGCTGACCGACCTGCGGGCCCCTACCACCCCACCAGGGCTGAGCACACCCGGGTGGCCCAGCCCAAACACCCAGCGGCTGGATTTCTCCCTGTCCCGGCCTGCACCTGACCCACAGAGCAGCAGACCTCTCCCACAGCAGCCGGGGATGGGAAACTGCTCCAGCCATCCCTCCCGGGCTGGGCTGGTGCCTGGCAGTGGCGGCCCTGGATCCCCACAACAGAGAACCAAAGAGATTTGTCCAGGCACCCAGACAAAGAGGGTCTGTCTGTCTGTCCCACAGAGGCAAAGAGCAGCCCAGAGCCAAGCTGGCAAGCCTCTCCCCTTTCTCCAGCCTGGCCCCGGGCTACTTCTTTGTGTCCATTCATGAATTCACAGCTCCTCCTGGAAGGCAGACAGCATCTTGGCTCAGTCTTTGGGAAACAGGGTGCAGGAAACAGTCCTTGGATTGACGCCACCTCAGAAAGGCCATGAGATAAAAATCCCAGGGAGGGAAAAAAACTGGGAACAAGAAGGGGAAACTGAGGAAGAGGTGGGAAGAGGTGAGGCTGGACCTAGCTCCAGGACCTAAGGACTCTGGCAAGGTCTAGAGGGAACTTGGCCTTGGGAATGTGAACAGCGCCCCCTGGAGGTATGGGCGCACAGTCCTGGCCTTATAGGCCAACCTGCACCAACCTCTCCTGTGGCTCCCCAAGAATGCTCTTCCTCTCTGGAATAAGAAGGGTCCCAATTTATATAGCAGAGACCATGCCCTGCTATAGGCGTCTTGCCCCACTGGAAGTGAGAAGGTGCAGGGAAACCCAGATCTTCTAAACCAGGAACCTGGGGGTGGGCCCATCCCTGCAACTTCTGACAAGGGGCTGACATAAGCCCCTGCCCTAGATGCTACGGATGTCCCCCCACTTCACCTCCCCCCCACCTTGGCATTCAGACTCCTCAGCCTGAGGGTTCAGTCCTGGCCGCTAGCATGAGCTTAGGGTCCTCTTCCATCATCAGATTCAGGGAGATGAATAAGACCCCAGCTTGTTTGCTCTCTGTGGGATCGACCCCAGTGCCTGCTCCATGCTGTCTCTGGAACCCAGGGCTTCCTGCTTCTTAATCTTCCTTGTAGCACTGCTGGCCCTTCCCTGCTCTCATTCCTCACTCTGCTCTTCGTGTCTCTTGGGATCACCTCCCAAACATGGTGCCCTTGAATCCTGTCTCAGAAGAAACCCTAACTAAACTAGATTCCCTGCAGCTAACAACCGGCTCCTAGCAGTGCCAGCTGCTGAGCTCTGGGCAAGCAAGCGACGTTACTTCTGATTTCTCCAATTCAAAAAGGGCACTGCTGATACCAGGAGGCCTGTTTGTACAGCACTTCACAGACTGTAAGGCTCAGTCACACCCTCTAGGCTCCACAGGCAGCTGAGTGGGGATGGCTCCTGTTCTGTTCACCCCATGGCAGGTACTAAAGTGAAACTGATCGCCCTGGGCTCCTCTCCAAAACCCTAGGGTGCTTGCAAGGCAGTTATCAAAGCCCATTTTTCAGATAAGAAAAATGAGGCTCAGGAAGGTGGCTAGTGGAGTAGAGAGAGGTAGACTCTGACTCTGGGAGCTGGTGCAAGGTCCCTCGGAGCCACCACTCTGTTTCTGTCACCAAAATGCACTCACAGTGCCACTCAGAGCCCTTGGGGACAGGCCACCAACCCATCTGTCTGTGATTTCCTAAACTCAGCACCCCATGCCTCACCCCCCCACATCTCAGTATATGGTTTTCCCTGATGTCTTGATGGTATTGGAATCCAGAACATTCTCAGTGAGCTTGTGCAAAAGCACCCATCCCCTTCCTCACAGGGATGGCACCCAGAACACACCTCCTCAGCGCTGTGTCTCCTAAGCACTGTCTCACACTGGGACTCCTGGAAGTACGTAGAGAAAATCAGCACACGCCCCTCCCCCGCAACTTTCGGTCCTTGGGGGGAGGGCAAAAACAACTTTACCTCCAGAAATGAGGGCCTACGCTCCTGCTGGAAACGCTGGGGCACCCTGAGGCAACAGTTCTTCCATGAGATATAGCTTTCTCAACGTTCAAGCCCTGAGAAAGGAATGGCAGCTCCAGTGCCTGTGGAACAGGCAGAAGCCCCAGACGGCCACCTTGGCCAGGCTTCTGAGAGTAAGGCCAGGACAAGTACAGCTGTGGGAACTCCAGGGCAGAGAACCCAGGGATGTGCCAAAGTAGGTTTTAAGCCCCACTGCACGCCCTTCTCCACGATTTGGATGTGCCCCCCTAAGCTAGGTAACTGCATGCTGGGAGAGACAGTGTCCCCAGAGATGACATCCTTTAGGGCAAAATGCGTGCAGGCACAGTGCATGTACACAAGCATGCAGACACATATTGTACACAGAGTCCAAAATACCAGCCACACAGCCTAATAATATCTATGCTGCAAACAGGTCTGAACCATCCCTTCTCCCTGAGGCATCTCTTTGAAAGAAATGAACCCTGGATTTTATCTTGGTTAATGAAGATCCAACAGCTTCGGTGGGCTGAGTGCAGACACTTTGAGGGCGAGGGTCTCTCCATTAACAGAGGATCCTGAGAGTCACAAAACTGCAATGCCTAATGAAACCATTGATTCAGACAATATAACAGACGGATGCAAAGACCCTTGGTGAGGGGTTGCCAAGCAACGGGATATTCTAAAGGAGTGGAGTATCCCCTGTGGATTATATTGGAGGCCCTGAAATCGATCTTAGCATCACCGGAAATGGGACAGTCAGATGTCTCCTGCCTCCTGGAGAGATGTGATGCCAGGTTTCTCACCAAGAGCATCGATCCGAGTGAAATCTCTAATTGTGCTATCTAAAATGGCAGCCACTGCCCACAAGTGGGTAAGTGTAAACTCTCCAAAATGAAGCAAAATTTACAGTTCAGTTCCTTTGCCCAATAGCACTTTCAAGAGCTCAACGGCGCCAGGAGTGATTGCCAATGAAGGCTGGCATGACAGCAACTCTGTGGTTAGGGAAGCAACTGCCCTCGCAGGTCAGAGATGTGAATGGAGTAATATTATCTGGAATTTGCTTCCAAATGCTTCCACAGAGAAAAAGCAAAGAGATGGAGTAAAGACGGCAAATGCTAATAACTCTGGCTATGGGCACCAGGGGCCCATTAAGTTAGGCTCTGCTTTCATGAATAAGTTTTCATACTATGGGAAGGGGAATATTTACAGAATTTCAAAATACTCCCCCCATGCTATTAACTTCCAAAGAAAATGGTAATTGCACAGAGAAAAACTGAGCAACACCGACTTAAGCAAATGGTTGGGATAAACATCAAGGCAATGACCTGGATTTGGTACCAGCACCAGGAAGGATGCACTTGACTTGTGTGTCCATAGGAGTGTGAGGAACCACAGCGGAGCCCACTGGAGTACAGTCCACACAACAATGGGCCTGGAGACACCTTGGAATATGAATGCCCAGGAGAATTGGGAGGTTGGGGGGGAGTTCTGGATTAGAGGAGTCTCGCGTGACAAGGCCACCAGAACCCACCGGATCGGTACCAGAAGAAAACTGCTTGCCAGCAGCAACTGGATCAGTAAGACTGCAAATGGATTCCAGGAAATAAAACTGCACCCATGAAAAAAATGTCTTTTCCCCCTGTTTTCTCTCTCATTTAAAAGAGCTGTATATGCTCCCATTTCCAGCTAGATAATTTTAAAAATAGTTTTTAATTGTGTTAAAGTACTCATAAAATTTACCATTTCAAAGACTTTTTACTGCAGTTCCACAATGTTAAAGCCCATTCACCAGGCACTGCAGTCCTCACCAATATCCATCCCAGAGCACTCATCTCTCCAGACTGAAAGGTCATACCCATTAAATAACAACCCCCCTTCTGGCACCTCCCCTTCTGCTTTCTGCCTCTGAACTAGACTCCTCCGGGAGTCTCAGAATGGAGGAGCCACACAGCACTCATACTGCTGTCACTGGCTATTAGCAAATGTCTTCAAGCTTCATCCATGTCCTTCTCACCTACCATCAACCAGTCTTTCAGTCTCATCGACAACATGGAGCAAATGACACTTATATGGCAGGGTCTGGAACAAATTAGAATCAATGCATACAGTACTTAAAGCACAGCATAGAACATAGAAAAGAGAAGATATTCAATAAGTGGCAGATGTCATTACTGTGGTGACCATTACTAAAAGCCACACTGGTGGCAAAGAATAGTCTGGGACATGAGAATTACTCCACACAAATTCAATCCATAATTCTCATTGCACCGAGCTTGCCATGTTATTGATCTGCTTCTCTCTCAGCTAGGAGTGCTGGCTAAGGCAGCTGGTGCTCCCTCTGTGCTCAACAGGAAAGATGATTGCTATCTTATTATTGATTAATGATGTCTTCCCTGGGAACCACGGGAGGAGGGTAGCAGGTATGCTGTGTATCTGATCATACTGTTAGAGAGATGTTCAGGCATCCCTTAAACAAGTCCTGTACATCTCTCTAATAGTAGATCTCTCTGTCCCTAAGCCTATCCTTTCAATCTGTGCTTCTCAAATATTCACATGCATGTCGATCACCAAGAGATCTTGTAAAAATGAAGCTTCTGGGCCGGGCATGGTGGCTTGTGCCTGTAAGCTTCAGCCTATGAAGCGGCCGGGGCTAGGGATCGCAGTTTGAGTCCCGCCTGGGGCCTGTAGCGAGACCTAGTCCCAAAAAATAGCTGGGTGTGGTGGCGCACGCCTGTAATCCCAGTTACCTGGGAAGCTGAGGCTGGGGATTGCTTAAGTCCATGGTACCCTGGGCAACGAGAGCCTGCGGTTCCACAGGCAAAAATAGCGAGACCTGGTCTCAAAAAAATAAATAAATAAATAAATAAAATGAAGTGTCTGATTCCATTAAGTCTGGAGTAGAGTTCAAGATTCTGCATTTCCAACAAGTGCTAGGTCAAGCTTCTTGGATTCTGAGGGCCCTGCTACCACAAATACAGACAAATCTAGTTGTTCAAGAGCCCTCAGCATCTTGGTCACTGGAACCCAATGCTTGTCACTGATACTATCTGACCTGTCACCTACACACCCACTTGACACAAACACAGACCCCAGGGAAGCACTTCTCCACATCTCTTGTTCCAAGTCCTTGAAACAGAAGATGGCTGCCCCTTCACACAATGGAATGTGATTCAACTTCTAAAAGAAAAAAATCCAACTCGGGCTCCAACATGGATAAACCTTGAAGACACTGTGCTAAGTGAAATAAGTCAAACACAAAAGGACAGTGCTATAGGAGTCCACTTACATGATGAATCTAGAGCAATCAAATTCAGCAAAACAGGAAGAGGAATGGTGGGTACTGGTGGGGGGAGTAGTGTTAGTTCAATGAGAATAGTTTCAGCTTTGTAGGATGCAGATGTTCTGGAGACAGGCAGTGATGGCTGCATAACAGTGTCCATGAGTTCTATACCTCCGGACACCTAAAAATGGTTTAGAATACTAAATTTTTATGAGCATAAAAGATCAAATAGAATTTTATTAATTCAAATGTTGTTACTTAAAATTTCAACATGATTGGGAGTCAAAACTCGAGACATAGGTCACTTGCTAATTTTACAAAAGATGATGAACTAGAATAGTAAATTTTATATCATCTATCATTAGCCACAATAAAAACTGATTGCATCCAAATGCTGTAGAGGATCATGGCAATGATCTGGCTGCCACTGGAAACAGGGAGGATTTGAGCAGCAAAGCCCTCACATATGAGAAAAGACAAGTAAATTCCTCAGTCGAATCCTTCCTCTTGGGAAGCATGAATGTCATGGTTTCCTGCACATGGAGGAGTCATTTCCAGTGGTCTCAGCATCAGTCTCTTGCTTCTCCTCCTGTTGCAGGTCCAGGCTGCAGAGACTGATGAGTTATTTGGAATTCCCACCAGGTACACAGGTTAGCTGAGGACCACAGCCACATCAGCGAGTCCACAGCCACATCAGCAAGTCCATAGAGCTCCCACACCTGTGTACATGTAGGGCTAGACCTAGCTTACAGAACATGTAATTTCTGTTCTGCATGTTGGCAACCCAATGGAATTGAATTCAAGGTGATTTCATTTTCATAAAATACAATGCAATTATATTTTGAAATTTTTTTTGACTTTCATTAAATATTTTTTGATTACATTTACATGTACAAATGCTAATTTGTATATTATCTTTGACGTTTAATAGAAAACCTTGGATATTTTAGAATGAAGATCTAAGATTTTCCATTTTTCACATTTGCTTACATTTTTACTTGTGTATCTTTTTTAACTACATTTTTTATTTTGCTTCATTAGACTAGTACTCTCCAAGAGAAATGTCTGCAGTAATGGGAATGTTACATATGTGTTGTCCAATCTGGTAGCCATTGGTCACTTGTGGCTATTGAGTATTTCAAATGTGGCTCGTGTGACTGAGGAGGTAACTTTTTAATTTAATATCAATAAATTTCAATTTGTATTTAAATACTACCATCTTGGGCAGTTCAACTTTAAATATCAGTGTTATTAGAACCTACATGTAAATGAACATCTTAAACATAAATAACAGCATCAATAATTTGAAAATAATGAGGTGAAGAAAAATTAAAACCTATGAAATAATAAATGATTGGTGTCTTAATCCTACTACTTATTCAAACTGTTGCTCACCCAGAAGCAAATGCTAAGAAAAGTGTAAAAACAGTTACACTCGGCCGGGCACGGTGGCTCATGCGAGACCTAGTTCCAAAAAAAACAGCTGGGTGTGGCGGCACGTGCCTGTCATCCCAGCTACCTGGGAAGCTGAGGCTGGGGATTGCTTGAGTCTGTGGTACCCTGGGCAACGAGAGCCTGCGGTTCCACAGGCAAAAATAGCAAGACCCAGTCTCAAAAACAAAACAAAACAAAAAAAAAAAACAGTTACACTCATCCGGGCATGGTGGCACACACCTGTAATCCCAGCTACCTGGGAGGCTGAGGCTAGGGATCACTTGAATCCGTGGGTTCAAGACTACCCCAGGCAACATAGTGAGACCTAGTCTCTAAAAAAAAACAAAACACAGTTATGTTCAGTGGTCTCTGGTGCATCAATTAAACCAGCATTTCCAGCATTCCATTGAGCCACTAGAAAAGTATATAGAGAGAAGGAAGACACAGCCCATCCTGCTGAAAAGCTTGCTAGCTTACATTTTCCTATAAATATTCAGGCATATGGTGTGTGGGCTTTAGCTGGGACTCCTGCTCTGCTCCCACAACTGTTGAGGCCTGTGGGTGAATGAAGGGAGGAGGCTGGTCCCAGATGGTGTGTTCTGAGGGGCCTGCCAGTCCCTGCAAGGGTGTGGGCAGTTACGGACTCAGACTCCTCACCTCTGCACATGGTGCTGGGATTCTGCAGCTAAAGACTCTGGCACCAAGGTGCTGCCTCTGCAGCTACGATTACAATGATTAGCCCGTGCCCCAGCGCTCCAAGCTCAGACAAGCCAATGGGTGAACACTCTGCCTCCTCCTCAAGTGGAAGGTGAGTGGGATAATGGGATAATGGCTGGAGGGTGCCTGGCACCAGGCCTCATCCAGGTTTAGGGCTCCTCTCCCCCTTCTCCCTGGCGCCCAGGGGCAGCCTACTCCACAGGCACCCCATAAGACAGAGCACCTGTGAAGCCCACCTCTGCACTCCCCCCCACACCCTGCTAAGCATCAGAGAATTCCTAACATGACAAAGGATTTCTCAGGGAGCCCCATGGATCTTGAGAAACTTCAAAAACTGCCCCAAATCCCTTCTGGCAGGAGGCAAATCATAAACAACAACAATTACCATGACCCAGTTAACCGCCAGCTCCACACCAGGTACAACATTAGATGCCTCACATGCCCTATCATAGCTATCTTAACAATAAAAAATACATATGACACCTGTGACCTACAATGCTTTGAGTCTAGATGGAGCAGGGCTGGTTCTACATGGCTCTGAAGGGAGGTTGGGTAGCAGGTGAGAGGCTAAACCCACGGAAGGGCCACCACATCCTCTACCACCCATCTGCAAGGCTCATGAGCAAGGAGGGAAGAAGGAAGACTCAGTGAAGAAGTCACTTGCCCAAGAAAACTCGGCAAAGAGGAGAGCAGAGTCAAAAGGCAAGCCCCAGCACCTCCCTCTTCCCAAGGATGCCACTGTGAACCCAGCAGGAGCCTGGCTCTTGGGGCGGGGGGCTGTAGGAGCCACTCTGAGTCCCTCTAGCACAGCCAGGAGGCTATTTACAGAGGGGGCTCGACCTGGTCATGGTAAACTGAGCCATCAGTGAACACCACACAGCCCTGAGACCTGAGGGACTTGGCTCATGCCCAGAATTGATAACCGGCAGGTTGCTGTCCACACAGAGAATTCTCCTTAAACAGTGTAAGAAACATCCCAGGCAGCAGGATCTAAAGAAGCGGAATTTGGGGTACAGCCCAAATGTCCAAAAGTGGGAAGTAACACGATAAAGCAGGGCATGACATTGGGGTATTAGGCACACACTAAACACAGGCTACAAATCACTATC
Source organism: Uropsilus gracilis (assembly GCA_004024945.1). Taxonomy (NCBI): domain Eukaryota; kingdom Metazoa; phylum Chordata; class Mammalia; order Eulipotyphla; family Talpidae; genus Uropsilus; species Uropsilus gracilis. Next base: position 76,903 of record PVHY01003856.1, read on the forward strand.
AGAGACAGGGGTGGGATTATAGCTGCTAAGGTTCCTGAATTGGGATACAACACTCTCTACGGAGGGAAAAAGAAAATGAAGAAACAAGCAAGGTAGAATATCTAGTGGAGATGGCCCTGGGGTGGTGGGAATAAGGGGGGTGACTGCTGCCTTTATTTTATGCCTACTTACAGGCTGCTTTTATGACCACAACATCACTTTATGTGATCCCTCCCCTGCTTTATGTGATCCCTCCCCCTTTAATGTCACATTGCACTGAACAGGCAAGGGGTTCGAACCAATGTCTTCAGAGGTGAATTTGCTTATCCAAGTCACACAGCGAGTATTTAGTCAACAGATTTTGACAGGTACCTCCTCAGATGCCAGGCACTATTGTGGGCCTGGGTAAGGCAGCAGCGGACAACTGGACTACACTTCCCAGCCTTCCTTGCTGCAAGTTGTGACCACATGAGTCTTAGGGGGGTAAGGGGGATGGGGGAGTTGGAATGTGCTCATCTTGTTACCTTTAGGATACATAGAATCCATCCACAGTGTCCTTTGCTTCCTTCTCTATAGAAAACTCCTGACCTGACTTTGTAATGATCATTTTTCTGGCTTTTAACATGCTTTCCTCTATATTCTAAAAAGTAGAGTCAGTGGGGCTGGTTTTGAGTGCTGTGGTTTGGATTCATACTGTCTTTTTTTGTTTCGCTATCCCTCAACACATCAATGAGATTTTCCCATATAGTTGCTGACACTGGAGTTTAGTTGCACTGCAGGATACTATTCTGTTGTATGAAATACACCGCTGCATACGCAAGGGGTGTTGGGCTGTCTCCAGGTCTGGCTTAGCATGAAAACTGCTGGGGAGAAGGTGCCTGTCCATTGTCCCTGGCATACCTGTGTGTGACCTTCTCTAGGGCAGAAAAGAACGGCTGCGTCTTGGGGTTTACATGTGTTCAAGTTTATGTGATCATTTCTGTTTTCCAAAGTAGTTGCAGTAGCACTACCTGACACTATATATTGATGCTCAGAACAGTATCTCATTGTACCCTTATTTTGCATTTCCTTGATGACCATTGAGAGGGAGCAACTCTTCACATGCCTTGACTCATTCATGTTCTCTCTTCCTCAAAACAGCTCTCTACATTTTCGATTGGGTTGTCTTTTTTCTTACTGTAGTTCTAATAATATCTTCTGATCATTAATTTCTTGCTAGCTAAATATGTTGCACATATATCGTTCAAGTTTGTGGCTTGTCTTCTATTTTTTCTCATGGTATTATTCTTCCTAATAGAATTCATAGTTTTAATGTAGTCTAGTTTATCAATCGCTTTTTTTTAATGATTGCTATTTTTTGTGCCTCTAGAAATATTTACCAACTTTGAAGACCATATTCTTCTATATTTTCTAGAAGTTTTTAAGTTTTTATATTTTATCTCATTTTAACATTTTTAATGTATTTATAGCAAAATGAAAAGAGCTCGAGGGAATTAACATGTAGCAAAGCAAATCAGAAATATAAAGACAAATATTCAAATACCTATGGTAAAAATGTAAAAAATCTCATGAATATTTTGTTTCTATGACTCCATGTTGAAATGATAATGTTTTAGGATTATAAAGAATTAACTGTATTCTTAAAATTAATTTCATCTGTTCCTTTTTACTTTATTATGACAATGAGATGTGATCTTGGCCACACATTAAACTGAACAGCTACTAGAAAATTTTACAGTTTTTCCTAGAAAGCTAAGGTCAAAAAGTTTGCAGGGGTAATGGTATATAAATATATCTAAGAATGTTCATTTTCAAATACATATAATGTATTTGTAATCTACATATAGAATCCATATGCTCAAAGAAAACAAGGAAAGATTGTGGAAGACTTGAAGATGACATTATCCATGTACATTTTATCAGAATTCATATTTTTCAGGCCTGTTGTATCCTCTAAAACAGGCCTGATAGGTGATAAATACATAGATTATGCTGTGTATTTCTTGAAAATAAGTTTTTATCAGTAAAAAATATAAAACATAATTACCATCTGCAGAAAAAAAGAAAATTTAAAACTATATCTGTGGCTTGTATGATAGCTCCATTGGATAGCACTGGGTTATAATATTAAATTTACTCAATCAAGAAGTCTTTATTAAGACCTAATTTGTGGGCTGTACTCTAGTAAAGGCCCACGATATGCAGAGGAACAGAAATAGTTCTAATCAACATGCTCCATTTCCTCACTGGACTCATCACCACAGATGCTGCATAAGCACAAAAATGAAAGAAGAAATTCACAGTCCAGCCCCCAGCCCAGCTGGAGAACTCTATTCCAGTTACAGGAGGCAGCACCAGTGTCTAAACCTAGAGATCATTTATACCATCACTTCTGTCTTTATAGATGAACCAGTGGCAGTCCAGAGAGGTTGAGACAACTACCCAAGATCACACAGCTGGTGTGGGGCAGGCAAAGGCCCGTTCCTTGCAAAAGGCTTCTGCAGTTGTAGTTTCAAGCACCCAACTTCTCCCTTCCCTTCCAGGAGAACACTCTACCCACTTAGGTCTCACAGGACCCTTGAGAACAAACCTTAGACAATCCAAGCGCCAAACCAGGAAACTCCTTGTGGTTGGTACAGATAGCCTTTCCACCTTCCAGCCAAGAGAAAACCCACTGGAACTCAAGTCCTTCCCTAAATGCTCCCCTTCCCCAGCCTGGTGAGAGAGATACTCCCCCTGTCCTTGGGAGGAGATGGAGAGTGAGATGTCCAGAGAAAGGACCCTCACCCAGACTGGCACCTCTGTGGTCAAGCTGGGCAGAGTTCAACCAGACTTGTCCAAACTGGGAACTCTCAGCAACCTCCCAACAACAATGAGCCATGTGGATGTAGATATCAAAAATGCTATCTTCTCAACCCTTCTCAAATTCACCACCTGCCCACCCTAACTGTGAAGGCAGGTGACCTGAGGAGGAAGGATAAGAAAAGACCAGGGTGGGGCAGGCTGGTGTCCCCTCCATCAACTGCCCTCTATGTAGCAGGAGCAGGGGCAGGAGGTAGATATCCCGGGACTGTGCTCCCAGAACTGGGACCTCCCCCAAATCCCCTGGGGGCTGAGGTGCAACTTCAGGAAGGATTTCAACACAAGTTTTCAAACAGACCCCCTCCTCACCTCCAACAAGTCCCCACAAATCTCAGAGAAATTTAGTAACTGTGAGCCACCACCCCTACCCCACTCCCTTAGTTGGGAATCAAGCCACAGGAGCTGGACTTGTGCTTAGTAACCTGGTGTGTCATCACCATATTAGGAAAAGAACTGAGGTTGGGGGCAGGAGGGGAAGGGGGAAGGGTTTGGGAGGTAGTGGGGTAGTGGGGTCCTCACACTGGACCTCACACTGTGCAAGGCAGCTCTTCCTGTGTCCTGAACCTCAGTTTCCCCCCTGAAAAGAGCATTGCTCATTCTTCCTGCCTTGCTGTGTGGGTGGTGAAGAATATTGCAGAGACAGGTCTGAAGGGGGTAGAGATATTGTAGGGGGAACAGGAGAGGGGTAGACAAGGATGTTAAGGGGACACAGGGTGGTGAGAGCAAAGTTGAGGCGACAGGAATGGGTTTGTACGTGGGGACAGGAGTGTTAACAATGGGAGACAACGGTGGGAGTAAGGGGGTGAACAAGGGTGTTTTGGGGTTATGGGATGGTACCTGGAACAGGACAGTTGTGATGGACAGTTCTGTGGGAGGGACAGGGGTGCTGGGAGAAAAGAAGGGTCCGGGAGTAGGGGGGCAGAGGCGTTGAGGGGGGTTGCCAAGGTTGGTGCGTGCCAACGCCTTCCATCATTAACCAGCATCCCACAGAGACTGAGCCATGTTCCAGACACCTAGAAGAGCCTCCAGGATTATCTCAGTCCTCAGACTTTCATACCCATTTTGCAGACCTGGACACTGAGGTTTAGAAGCAACTCGCCTAAGAGCACCCCGCTAACAGAGGAGGTTCTGGGAATAGGTGCGACTCCTGAGTCCAGATGCAAAGCTGGGTGCAGAGAGGATTACAACGACCACAAAATCTCCTTTCTGGTTTCTTCTGGTTGAGGATGGGGTCCATTTATGAACTGGAATTCTCGAGGTGGCGGGAGGAGGGAGCAGGCAGCGCAGATCCAGGAAAGCCTAGACTGCTCCGCCCAGAGCACCCAGGTTCCGCGCCCCCAGCTGCTCACTCCAGACACCCGCCCCACGCCCTCAGCCGCCCACCCCGCGCATGTCCCCTGCGCGCACCCTGCCACTCACCTAGGGCACCTCCAGCTTCCCCTGCGACCCCTGGCCGGTTCACCTAGGGTTCATCCATCCGCTCTTGCCCTCACCCCGGTTCCCCCTCGGTAACCCAGCGCCTGGGAGGCTCACCTCGCGTACTTCGTCTTCTGGAAATCCAGGAGCCTGGGAGCGAACATCCTGGCGGTTCCATCAGCCTCCAGCCCCGGGCTCAGACTACGGGAACTTGGAGAGACTGGAGGAAGGCGCGGGGCGCGAGAGCAGCAGGTAGGCGGGTGCAGGGTGGGGGCGAGCAGGGTGGGCGCGGCAGAGCAGGAGCCGGAGCCGGAGCGGGAGCCTGGAACCCAGAGCTGCCAACGCCAGAATCCGAGCAGATGGTGGAGGGGGCGGGGCAGGGGGGCTCCGGGCCAATCGCCTTAGTCCGGGCGCCCCGGCCCCTCTCCAGGCAGGGCGGACCCCCGCCCCCGCTGGGGGGAGGGAAGTGATTGGAAGGAGGGGTATGGAAGAGTGCTAAGGGACTTCCGGGTGCAGCCCCTTCTTTCTGCCTTCCCACGTCCACTCCATCACTCCACTTGCAGATTTTAACGCAAACGAGAGCCTGTTAGACGTGCCGCTGTCGTCGTCAGCTGACACTGGGCTGGAAGGGGAGGCCACGCTGCCTGAGCACGTCACCCCCTTGGCATTGGCCACCCCCAGACTATACTTGTAGTTCAAGCTTAGCCCCTTCAAGTCAGCACCTCCAGCCTTTGAGTTCCTTCAAGGGGTGACAGCCCCATGGGACCCACCAGGAATGGTCAGTCTCCGAGGAATACCCCCACAGCTTCTGGGGACCCTCATGACCCTGAGTCAGAGACACACACATCTGACCGAATGGTTCCAGTGTACCCAGAATCTGCCTACCCAGCTCTCGGAGCTTTCTACTCTCCGAGACCTTGGCCAGAGTTATAGGCTATGGAGAAGGTGACAGTCATGGGGACTTCTGGAGCCAAGACAGGCTTCAACTGGACAGGTCTCCAAACAGAAGGGTTGGGCCCATCCTTCTCACAAACACCTCCCCCACATCACTTCCCACTCTTCCCAACCTCAGCTCCCTGCTACTTTTTATAACAATGCTTTATTTGAGATCCTACAGCATGTTCAGAAAATACTCCCACCCACACTCTCTGCCCAAGGTAGCTGGAACAAGGTACCAAAGAAAGGCAGCAAGAATCTATCTAAATTCACTTCTGCATTCCAGATGCCAGGCATACACAGCTGTTACTGGGGGCAGTAGGGTTGGAGTGTGGCTGGGAGAGGGGGGAATGGGGTGGGTACAGGAACAGGGACTCAGGGGTGCCTAAGAGGTAAAATCCATCAGCTCTTGTTGATGGGTCAGAAGTGGAAGCTGATAGGGACAGAGGAGTCAGGAATGATCCCTGGGTTTCTGATTGGTCCTGAAGGATAGGGACAGGTGCCACTTAGGTGATGGAGAGAGGCCAAAGAAGCAGCCCAGAGAAGGGAGGTAAGATCTGGTCTTGGGTTTTGGCCAGCTGAGCTTGAAGTCCAGGTTGACTTGAATGGACAACCAAGGAACTCCAGAGCAGGAAGCCTACTCCTAGTGGTGGTCATAGAAGGAGCTGGGAGGACTGACGTGGGAGATCCCTTATAACCTTGGGTTTCAAATTGCTCATCCTTGCCTCCTGTGGCTTTGACTTCCAATGTAGTAACATCTGTCTCATACCACTATTTACCTCGAGGTTACAGAAGATGAAATGAAATTTAAATGAAGTTCCTTGCTTACCTAGCCACATTTCAAGTGCTCAAGAGCCTCAAGAGTCAGCAGATACCTATTGGGACCATTTTCAACAACCCAGAAAATTCTATGGACAGTGCTGCATGGGAAGATTGTGGAGTTAGCCAAGATGGTGGTACACTGCATTTAAAAAGAAAATGGGCTTTTCCCATGAAGGGCAACATGTATTATGAGAGAAGTTATGTTCAGGAGCCTTTGCCCCAGTTTGTATACCTTTGTGTATCCTGGTTGGATGGAATGAGCATCATGGCTAAATCTGAGCAAGGCTCATGGCAAAGCTCATGGTTGAAATGAGCTTGGCTCCTGTCTCCTTGAATGGATGAGAGAATGAAACTGGGAGGAGCTGAGAGGCCATCTCAGGTCAGTCTGATGAGCAGGACCTGTCCTGGAACCCAGTTCCCAGGGTGCTGAGCTCTTGCCCTACATACCATTTCTAATGACTTCTCAGACCCCTGGAGGCAGAAGCAGGTTAACCAGATAAGGTTAAGCCAAGCCTTGCTTTTCACCTTGACCTCCATCCCCAGCCAACCCAAGGCCTCACTAGCAGCTGCATCAGGACACGCCTGTCCCCCAGGGGCCAGCGATGCATTTCCTCAACCCTCACCTGCAACTCCCAGAAAGGGCCCTGTTGACTTTGCAAAGGTGAAAGCCTCAGTTTCCAGGGCCCCTGTTAACCTCTTCAAGAAAGTCCAGGCCAGGCTTGGTGTCCCGGAGGCTTAGGGGAGACGTAGGCTTGAGACTAGACCTCCTCAGGTTCCTCTCTCAGTAACCTCTTCCTGGTTCCAGCCTGGTCTTGGCAATGGGCTCAGCAAGGCCCCAGAGGAGACCCCCCCCCAAATGGAAATACAAGTCTAGAAATGGACTTCTTTTTTCTCCAAGAACAAAGAAATTGAATAAAAAATAAGTTACTATTTTTACTGCCAGGACCCAGTTGTTATGGCAACAGAGGGCCTGACTCCTGCACTACCACCACTACCAAAGTCTGGCTGCATTGCATGTGAGCAAGGAGACTGGTCACAGAGGGAGTAGCTGCCAGGTAAGCCTTGGGGCTCCTGGCATGGACCCTTCCCAAAGTCCCAGGCTTTCCTCCAATAGGAACCCTCTCTGCTCGCTCCAGCCCACCTTTCTGTGGCAGGTGGTCCCTGGCAATAGCTTCTTTTAGTGCAAGCCCACCTTCTACTAACCCTAAGGTCTCAGGCTCGGTCCAGCCTTTTAGGTAGAGCCTGACTTTCCTCACTCTTGGTGGGTAAGTGATCAAGCCATTGTTTCCAGATGGAACCTGTGCCCCCTACTCAGATAAGCAGACCAGCCCCTCAACCCCACCTGCCAAACCCAGCTTAGTCTTCCCTCTCCCTCTGCTACCTACCCCCCGCCGCCCTGCCAGTCTCCTCTCCCCTGCACGTGGCACCAGTACCATCCCACTGGCCAGGTTGGAGGGTGGTTGAAAACTCTGCAGGTGCTTTCCTGGGACTTAGAACCTGGCTCCACTGTCACCTAGCTTTGTGCTAAGGGTTGGGCCTCAGTTTCTCCACTTGTAAAACAGAGGCAACAGCACCTGCCTTGCTGTTAAAGGACTGTTTAAGGAGCAAATGGGCCCCTGCTCTACCTTATCACTGGAAGTTTGTTATTTCCCTTTCATTCTCTAGGTATCTCTACCTGGGAGATGTTAATTTCCTAATTACAGATAAGAAAACTGAGGCTCAGCCAGATAAAGCCCTCCGAGGTGCTCTGCTTCCCTGTCCTCCCGAGGTCCTGAGCACATCACCAGCCTCCTCCCATGGGGCCAGCCTCTCCCATGAATCCCCAGGACAGGACTCTGTGTAGGCCCCTGGGGCCCCATGGCACCCTCTGACCTGATTCTTGTCCCCCCCCCTACTGGTGACTTTAACCCCCAATCAGTCCCTACACGTGGCCCCTGCCCTGCAGTGCCTGGGAGCCAGAAAGCACTGCCCTGGCCTCCTGGAAGCCCATCTTGTATGAGAGGAGGCCCATGAGACAATTACAGACCATTTGTTCTTCAAATCGGGGAATTCTTGTACTGCCACATGCCTGACTCTTCACATCCATCATCTCATGAATGCTGTCAAGCCAGACAATGATTTCCATTCAACCGAAGAGCTGGCCAAGGCTTGACCAGGTGGCCAGTGACAGGTGAGAAGGGGGTCTCAGACAGGGTGACCTCATTCCAAACCCTTGTTCTCTTCAGATTTTCTCCTACAGAGTCCAGCTGTCTTGCCCTGGGCAAAGCCTGGGACTGTGCCCCCCATTCCTTGGGGTTAACAGGAGGATGGGGAGGTAGACAACCAAGGGGCAGGCAGGATCTTGGGGGGTTGACCCCAGCACAGGGAACTTTGCCTGGGGGTGGAGGCAGGGTGGGAATGTCAGAGAAGCCTTTCTAACAGACTATAAAATGTCTAGAAATTGGCCAGCGTGGAAGTTGTCAGGTGTGGAAACACAGTCCAGGTGTGGGTGCAACAGCCTCAGTTTCAGGAGTCCGGAGCCCCATGGTGAGATAGGGGCCCTGCCTCCGACTGAAACCTGAGTCTGGGCTGGAGAAGCAACTGGTTTTGTTATGGGGGGGATAGGGACACCCCCGTTTAAATTCCTCTTTCCTATGGGTTCTTCCATCTGCACGCAGCAGCTGCTCAGATATCAAACCCTAACAACAAGGATAGACAAGAGGTTTATTTCCAGATACGGGAAAAACAAACTGAAAGAGTCCACACCCTCACAAGTGTTCCAAACAGAATAGAGCCCCACTTCTGCTCCTCAAGGAGCTTCGTGGGGTTTACCTCAGTCTTAGGGCACTTCTGGTTGAAAATGCCAGGACCTTGACTCCCAATCCTGTCGCTCCAGTTGGTACTAGATGAATCCAACCCACACAGGTGGGGCTCAGGCGGGTCTCCCCAAGGCAGGCCTGTCCGAGTGTCACCGTGGCTCCGCACTTCACCAGGGTCACCTCTCCTCTGCTTTCACACAGGTCTTGATCCTCAGGAACTGAGTGCTGGGGAGGTGAGGAAGCTCCAGAGGACTCAGCTCCTGGGTCCTTCTCCTGAGACCCAAAACCTCCACACCTGATGCCCAATCTCCAGGCTCTCGCTCTCACTCCACTCTCCAAGATCCTCTCCAAAATCGTATCCACCACACTCCACCTTCCCTCTTTATCCTTCTCCTTGCTCCCCATTCACCATCCCCCCTTGGTGTGATACCTCCCTTTGCCCTCTGGGCCTGCCTTGGACCTCAGGACCCTGCATTACATAATCCCAATCCGCCTAGGTAATCACTTTACTCTAAAAAGGGGAACTGGCCTCAGGCTAGTCTTAGTCTCTGTCTTTCGGATGCAGATGACAATAGTGCCCACATTCCTTTCTCAAAGAAAGGAACTGGGTTCATCTTTGGGTCCAGGCTTCAGTTTAAGCATGGGTGTGAGTGAGTTGCACTACACTGTGAAGGTGTGGCTTTGATACTCACAGAAGAGGGTGCTATCTTTGAGACCTCAAGCTGAGCTAAGGGCACAGAGAACAGATTCAGGGAGGCAGAGCCACATGCCCTCAAGAAGAAATGAAGTGAGGCAGTTGTGGGGTTGGTGCCCCAATTCCTAACTGTGGCCCAACTTCTTAACAACAATGCTGCATTTTGTAAAATCAAAGACACCGTCCACTGTGAGATGCCAAGAAGATAAATCACTCACAATTAATGTTGATGTTATGAATGTCATGATGCCCTGGATGTTTTCAAGTATACAAAATGTTTAGAGAATTGTACTGTAGCCCCACACACTACCCAGATCCTGCCTGCCACTTATATCTTCTTTTTCACACAGCTGTTCCTCCATCCATCCATTAATCCATTTTTCATGCATTTCAGAGTAGTTTGCAGACATCAAGATGAACTCTTTAGCATGCATATTGAAAGTGCGACCCGAAGAAGACTTTTTGCCTTGACTTCAACACATACAGGTCTGCTTTTCCGGAGCAGGCTACTAGCAGTTCCTTTGCAATTACCTTTAACTTTAACTGAATACACCTATCTGTCTGCTTCTCTCTACGAAGCAGGCTGCAAACTGCTCATTTGCAATTACCTTTATCTTGAAATAGCCACACCTAGGCCTGCTTCTCTCTCTCCAAAGCAGGCTACACACTGTTCATTAGCATTTACACTGATCACCTTTACCATTGATATGTAAAGGCCAGCTCCCTGGCCTCTCAGTTCCCAGCTCCAAAAACTGCACAAGAAAAAAAACTTAGAAACAGTTTAAACTCTTGTAGGTTCTTTCCACCATCCCCAGCCTTCTCAACCAAAATACCAAACCAATGCAAGACTATCAGTGCAGACTAATTTATTTCTAACAAAGTGATTTTCTAATTATCCTAATAACTACACAAGAAACATGTAAGGAAAACTCCGATTACTTTAACATTGTCCAAAACATTTCTCAACATTGTCCAAAGTCCTTTCCCAGATTGCCCCAAAATCCTCAGTCTCTCAGTCCTGATCATCTCACCAATGTCAGCCTGTCAGAGTTTCTCTCCACATGTTTGAAGACATCTTTCTTTGGGGCATTCCTTTGGCGTGTTCCTCCTTGTCTTCCACGCTGTCTTCTCCTTGCCATTTTAAGGTAGCCGGAACTTCATGGTACCGGACCCAGCCAAGTTCACTTTCTTTTCAGGCCTAACTTTTGCACGGCCTCTTTCAGACACAAGTCAAACTCAGCAAAAACAAACTCCAACACGGAATTCAAATCTGCAAACTTCTTAACTGCCTTTAGCACACATGCAGCTAGTCCAGGCCAGCCAAGAGCTGCAGGCCCCCAGTGGCCTTTGGCCAAGTCCACATTGCTCACATATTTACAAGATGGCCGATTCCCGTCTCTCCTCCATTAAACCTCTTTCTCTATCCGATCTCCATATTGGAATCAGAATCCTCTCTTTGTTTCCACACCCATTATATATCCTGATTTCCCTGCCTTCCAGGAAACCTGTGTCACCTTTCTCCCTCCTGCATCTCCCTGAAGGGAAATTCCAACTAAAGTCATTCTCACATTTTAGCATGTGTCCTTGAAATCTGCATTCTTAAACAGGAGACAATGGGGGAGGGGGTAGCACACCCTATCAATATCATTACCTAGAACTGAATTCGCATTTATGTTCCTTTTTTTTGAGGGGGAAATTTATAGTGTAAATTCACAAATCTTGAGCAAACATTTGCTGATGTTTGACAAATGCATAAATATATGTAAACCAAACTGTTTTCAAGATATAGAGTCCCTGCTGGGCACAGTGGCTCGTACCTGTAAGCTTCAGCCTATGAAGCAGCAGGGGCTAGGGATCGCGGTTCAAGTCCCACCTGGGCACATAGCGAGATCTAGTTCCAAAAAATAGCTGAACTTGGTGGCGCATGCCTGTAATCCCAGCTACCTGGGAAGCTGAGGCTGGGGATTGCTTGAGTCTGTGGTACCCCAGGCAACGAGAGCCTGCAGTTCCACAGGCAAAAATAGCAAGACCTTGCCTCAAAAAAAAAAAAAAATCAAGATATAGAGTCCCAGAAAGTTCCTTCCTGTCCCATGCCAGTCACTCCCCACCCCCCACTAACAGTAATAAGCTCTGTGCTGATTAGTTTTGCCTGGTCTAGAACTTTATATAAATGGAATCATACAGTCCTCAGCATAATACCTTGCATATCTCTTGATATCCTTTGAGAGTCAGCATAATACCTTTAAGATTCAGTCAAGTGTTTTGGGCATATCATTGCTTTTTCTTGCTGAGACTGTTTCCTGGGTTTGGGATAGCATGGTTTATGAGCCATTCTGCTCTTGACTGACAGCTGGACTGTTTCCAGTAGCTGGTTACTAATGCCAATAAGAGGCCATTAATGTTGAGGGATATCCTGGATCCAGGAATGTGAAGGTAGGAAATACAGTACAAGCAAATGTGAATTGAGCACTTACTACCTGCTTTGCACATAATCACTTAATCTTTTCGGTTGCCCTGGGCAAGTTTCTCCCCTGTTCTGCTAAGGAAACGACAGGTTTAAAGATGGTCAAATCATGTGTGTAAGTCAAATAGCAAGCAGAGGAGAGAGTCAAATAGCAAGCAGAAACAATCACAGAGCAGTTGACATGAGGTCTGGACCTGGTCTGGCTGTTTCCTTAAACAGCCCAGGACTCTCTGTGTCCTGGGTTTTTTATACCTAAAATGAAGTTGCATGATCCAAGGTGTGGTGGCACGCACCTGTAATCCAAGTGCTGGGAGACAAGAGGCCAGGGATTGCTTGAGTTCATGGGTTTGAAACTACGTAGTGAGACCTGGTCTCAAAAAAGCAGCCAGGCACAGTGGCAGGCACCTGTAATCCCAACTGCCTGGGATGCTGAGGCTGGGGATCGCTTGAGTTCACGGGATTGGGACTCAACATAGTCTCGGGCAACATAGCGACATAGTGAGACCTATTCACTTTTTTGTTTGTTTTGGGTTTTTTTGTTTGTTTGTTTGTTTTGAGACTAGGTCTCGCTATTTTTGCCCGTGGAACTGAAACAGGGTATTAAAAACTTTACCTTTAACTGGATACACCTATCTGCCTGCTTCTCTCTACAAAGCAGGCTACACACTCTTCATCAGCATTTTCACTGATCACCTTTACCATTGATATGCAAACATCAGCTACCAGCTGCTCTCTGCTTTTTTTCCCTCTTTCAGACCTAAAAAGAAAAACTTTAAAACACAGTTTAAACTTTACATTCATGGGTTCTTACCACCATCCCCAGCCTTCTCAACCAAAATGCCAAACCAATGCAAGACTATCAGTGCAGACTAATTTATTTCTAACAAAGTGACTTTCTAATTATCCTAATAATGACAAAAGAAACATATAAGACTCAGATTACTTCAACATTGTCCAAAACCTTTCTCAGCATTGTACAAAGTCCTTTCCCTAGATTGCCCAAATATCCTCAGTCTCTCAATCCTGATCATCTCACCAATGTCAAGTCAGAACTTGAAGACATGTTCCTTTGGCTGCTCCCTTGGCTTGCTCCTCCTTGTCTTCCACGCTGTGTTCCCCTTGTCTCCTTCAGGTAGCAGGAACTTCATGGTACTGGACCCAGCCAAGTTCACTTTCTTTTCAGGTCTGTCTTTTTGCACGGCCTCTCGCAGACACAGGTTAAACTTAGCAAAACAAACTCCAACACGGAGTTCTAATCTGCAAACTCCTTAACTGCATTCAGCACACATGCTGCCAGCCTGAACCAGCCAAGGGTTGCAGGCCCCCGGTGGCCACATGGCCAAGCTCACATGGCTCACATCTTTACAAGATGGCCGATTCCCATCTCTCCTCCATTGAACCTCTCTCTCTATCGGATCTCCATATTGGAATCTGAATCCTCTCTTTGTTTGCACACCCTTTATATATCCTGATTTCCTGCCTTCCAGGAAATCTGTTTCACCTTGACCATTTCACTTCTTTCTCCCCCTGCATCTCCCTGAAGGGAAATTCCAACTAAGGTCATTCTCCCATTTTAGCATCTGTCCTTGAAATCTGCAATCTTAAAACAGGAGACAATGGTGGGTGGGGGGGGACAAACCCTATCAGAACCACAGGCTCTCATTGCCCGGGGTACCACAGACTCTAACAATCCCCAGCCTCAGCTTCTCAGGTAGCTGGGATTACAGGCATGCGCCACCACGCCCAGCTATTTTTGTGGAACTAGGTCTCGCTTTGGGCCCCAGGTGGGACTCGAACCATGATCCCTAGCACCGGCTGCTTCATAGGCTGAAGCTTACCTGAGACCTATTCTAAAAAAAAAAAAAAAAAAAAAGAAGTTGCTCCACTTCTAAAATTAGAAAATAACAATACCAAAAGAAAAGTTTGAGTAATGAATGATGCCATGTAATTTCAAGATTTAAGACATGGATATAAGCAGAAATGAACATATAGTTCAAAAGAATAAAACAGATCCTTTGATTTTTGACAAAGATATCCAGGTAACTTAATCAAGAAAGGGTAACTCTTCAACAAAGAATGATGAAAAAAATTGGATCTCATAGGCAAATAAAAAAAAAAGAATTGTTCCTTCCTCCATATTTCACACCATATACAGAAATTAACTCATTGACTGTCAACGTAAAACGTAAAACTAAAAAAGTCCTAGAAGAAGAAAATCTTTGTTATCTTGGCTTATGCAAATATTTCCTAGGACATAAAAAATACAAGCCATAAAAGAAATCATAAAATTAAAACCTCTTGTCCTTCAAAACGTATTTCAACAAATAAAAAGACAAATCACAGACTGTGGAAAAATATTTGCAGAGCACATGTCTGCACAAATATTGTAAAACATATGTTTGGACAATAAGCAAGCACATCTGGCCAATGGATAAACTGTGGTGTGTGATAGAATGGAATTCTACTCAGTAATAAGAAAGAACAAACAATGATATAGGCAGTAGTGTGGATGAACCATTCTGTGCTAAGTGAAAGAAAACATATGTGAAATTTAATCTATTATGTGTCCTATTTATATGAAATTTCCCTAAAAAGGCAAAGAATGTTGCAGAGAAAAAGCAGATTAGTAGTTGACAGGGGCAGGATGTGACTACAAATGAGAACTTATTGGAAAGATGGAAATGTTCTAAAACTAGATCAAGGTGATGGTGGCACAACTCTGTACATTGGTTTACAAGTTTGTAAAAACTTCAATGAGAAGAAAACAAACAACCCCACTTAAAAATTGAACAGCAGATCTGAACAAACAACATGGAAGAAGATGTACAGATGGAAAATAAACACCCAGAACCATGCACAATGCACATGCAAAAGTCATCAGGGATGTTCAAAGCACAAGATGTTCAAAGCACAAGATGATTTTACTATACACCTCTTGAATGGTTCCAATCAAAACTGACAATGCCAACTACAGGTAAAGATGTAGAGCAGAGAGAATGCACCTGCATCACTGGCGGTTAGCCAGAGTACTGGTCTACCCCCACCCAGTGGGCCAATTACCCCCCCCCCAAATGATGCAGCCACTTGGAAACAGTTTGCCACTTCTTAAGTTAAAATGCATCTACCTGGTTCCCCAGTGGTGTGAATGTACTTAATGCCAATGGCTTGTACACTCAAAAATGCTTAAAGTAGCAAAATTTGCATATATACACGCACACACGTACCTTAATACAATTTTTAAAAAATAATATACTTGCCATATTATCCAAAACCCTAATCTTGTGTATCTAAGCCAGGAAAAATACAGCACAACACCTGCACTGCATCTCTATAATGGCTTCATTCTTAATCACCAAAACCTGGAGTCAACCCAACTATCTGTCAACTGGGGAATATAAACACCCATTTCATTCAGTGGGACACTGCTTAGCAATAAAAAGGAAGGAACTAGGAATCCCACGGCAATGTGGAGGAAGCACATGTGCATTAGTAAGTGAAAGAAATCCGGATTCATTTATGTGTAAGATTTGTACATATGATACTGTATGACTTCATTTATATAACATCCTGGGAAATGTGAGCTATAAACAGAAAACTCATCAGCGGTTACCAGGAGCTGGAAGGGAGGGATGGGTGGCCAGGAAAGGCAGAAGTTGACAACAAAGGCACATGAAGGAATGGGGGGGGGGGGCGGTGAAGGAGCTCTTCTGATCTTACTCATGAGCATGTTTACTGTATCAATCTTTCAAAATGCCTAGAGATGAATGCTACAGACAGAAGTAATTATGCTGGATGTAGTTATTTATACTTCAGTAAGACAATGGGAAAGTCCTAGAATAAATATCATACCAAATAATAAAAAGCTCACATCTTTGTACTTGGGGTCAGTGTGTGTGTATGGGGGGCATTGAGTGGTGTCCATAGGTAGAGCCTAGTCACCCCTGAATTCATGGTTATGGTTCCAACACACTCATTTGAAATCAGTGCTCAGATCTGGCAGCAGTTCTCATGGTCAGCCTTCTCTTGTTGGGGGTCCTCTGACATGTCAGCCTCTTGTCCTCCCTTACCCCAATTCCCTTCCTCCTGGATTCTGAACACTCCAGTTGGTGGGCATTCCCTGGGGGCCAAAGTGCTGGGCCTTACTGGCCTCTTGTGGCCAGAAGCAGAATTGTCCATGCTAAAAGTGCTATCCAGGAGCTGACGAAAATCACTGTGGGGAATGGGCATTCTCTTCCTTGGAAGTGAGTGGGGATTGAGGTGGGGGGGGGAGTAGGGTAACACTGAAGTAAATTAGCACAATCTTCCCAGTCATCCTGTCAAAATTTAAAATGCACATATCCTTTGACCCCACCCTGACTCTGGGTGAAGTCTCCAAAACACATTTCCTCTAGCTTGTTGTTTGAATCCTGGGTCAAAAGGAATCCCTTCTACATACACATTGTACTAAGTATTTAAGGAATAATTGATTGTTCACTTTGGGGGTGACATAACGGCATCATGGCTTCTTAAAAAAGAAAAGAGTTTAATGAGCTGTGTCCCCAAGTCCTTATGAGTGGAATGCAATGATGTCCACGATATGCTTCTCAGCTCTTCCTGCCAGATGTCTGGGAGTGAGCAGAAATAAGAATAGCAAAATGTTGGTCGTGGTAAATGGGTGTCTGGAAATCCACAAGCTTTTCTCACTACTTTTGTATAACTGTAAAAAGTTTAAGTGCCAAAAGGGGAACCAAGAAGATGAGGGCTCAGCTGCCTGGGATGGTGGGGGAGGTGACTGGGGGCAGTAGGCTGGTCAGGGACTTCCATTCAAGCCAAGACCTGAAAGATGAGGGGTGAGGAGTGGGGTCAAATTCTAAATAAGGAAAAGTCTTTAAGGTGGGAAAGAAGAGAGAGTATGTAAGAACATACAGGAGCTGGAGAGCAGTGGTGAAGGGAGGTGGTCCCAGGTGAGATGGAAGAAGCAAGCAGACTAAATAAAAAAGAGATGCCTTTGTAGACCATGGTGAGAAACTTGGACTCTGTTGGGAGGTCGGGTGAGGAGGGTCTTCTTGATCTTACTGCCTTTTAGGATTCCTCAAATCTGTATTTCCAAGGGAATGGAAAGAGGTAAGTGTAAAAACATAGAACCCAGCTGGGAGTTCTCTTCTTACCCCAAGATTAGAGATGATGGCTCCCAGGATAGTAGTGGGGGCATGTGGAGGAAGGGGTGGATTATACTCTAATCAGAAAGTAGATTCTGTACTGAGGGTATGAATATACACACAATGGCCAGACCATACATCGGAAAGAATCACCTGCAGTATACAGTCCAAGATACCCAAAACCACCCCCAGAGCATCGGCCCTGAAGGTCAGGATGTGATCAGTAACTGACTCTCCCCTCATTTTGTCCCTGCTTCCAACTGATGAGCAACCAAAGAAACCCAAATCACACCACTATCCCACTACCTGTGAATAGGCCTCCCTAGGCCATCAGCCTCTATTGAAGCCTTTCCTCTTCCATTCTAAAGATTTATCACCCCTCTGCCCCATCTGCCTGCCACAATGACAGTGGCCAATTCCATTGCCATGGCACGCACTGAATGAACAGTCATTGCTTGTTCTCATCTGGATGAATTTGTTCATTCCCACAGGTGTGAGAAAGCAACAGGACCACTGACAGATGCAGGTTAGAGCATCTGTGGTTTCACAGAACCCCAGATCCTGCTTTGGATATTTAAGTGAGAGAAGCCTGCAAGGGCTCCAGGTGGACTCCCTGTCAAGGGGAGCATTGGCAGTGACATTCTGGAGCTCAGGGGAGAGATCTGGATGGAAGGGTTATATGTGGGAGTCAAAAAGATGATGGTACAAGAGAAGGTGAGATGTTGCCTCAAGTAGTGAAAAGGTGGAAACATTCTAGATACTCTTCAACTGGTAGATGCTATTGTAAATATGCTAGGACAGGCATGGGGTGACTCCACCCAACTGGTAGAAAAAAACGTTCTGGCTGAAGTAACCTGGAGATGCTTCCCAGCTGCAATGGTAAGTAGAAAGCAAGGTACAGAGCTAGAACTTGCATAACAGCAGATACACGCTCCAACAAAACACCAGTTCAATGGGTGAAAATATTCAAAACCAACCGGGCATGGTGGCGTATGCCTGTAAGCAGCAGCCTAGGAAGCTGCGGCTGGGGCCAGGGATTGCGGTTCGAGTCCCGCCGGGGCCACATAGGGAGACCTAGTTCCAAATAATATGTAGCTGGGCATGGTGGCATGCGCCTGTAATCCCAGCTACCTGGGAAGCTGAGGCTGGGGATTGCTTGAGTCTGTGGTACCCCAGGCAATGAGAGCCTGCGGTTCCACAGGCAAAAATAGGGAGACCTAGTCTCAAAAAAAAAAAAAAATTCAAAACCAGATATTCAAAGTCCGGAAATGGCTATAACAACATGCAACAAATGGAGAAACATTCATTCAAGAAAATCTACTCAATCTGTGTAAAAGCAAGGGTCTGTGGTTTTTGTGTCACAACCCCCTGCATCACCCACCCCAATACTGTGCTATGGAGGCTCTACCGAGACTGGCAAAAAATGGGGTACCCCCAGCTCAACCTGGGGTTAGGGTTTCATGTTCGGTGGGGGGGGGGATGAGGGCAGGCTGCTGGTGTTTCTCATCACCCCAATGCAAGTTGCAGAAGCTCTAGTCTGGTCCAGGTATCTGACCTGCAGGACCCAGCTTCTCCTCTTGGCCCTCACTTGCAGGACAGAAACACAACTTGCCTCTGCTGAGAACACTTGTGACTGGGGGCCCGCTGTGGACCATGGGTCTATTGTAGATAGCGCACCTGGAAGGGACAAGCCAATTAGGAGAAATAGCCCGGATGAAACACATCTTGTGGGTAAGAAAGGAGCAGGGTGGGTGGAGACTCTAAAAACTTATTTAAAAAGCTGCAAAACCACAGAGCAGAAGAAGCCACCATCACAGGCTTCTGCCCTGTGACGGACTGTAGCTCAGAAGGTCGTGTTTGGTTTTGAAGAGATGTTAGGTTTTGGAGAAAGGAAGAAATGAAGAGACCAGAGACTAGTAGAGAAACAGGAGCTACATAGGAGACAGAAGCCTGGGCAGGTATCTCACACGGACAGAAGAGCTTCACCCTTAGCTGCATGGTTGTGTCCTTTTATTTGGTCCTGGGGTGGGGGTTTGATCAGGTGGGATGGATCTGGTGGGATGGTGGAGTTTGGTCAGTTTGTGATGTTCCCCTGATAGGTGATCAGTTTCCCTCTGGTCAAACTTAATCAGGCGGCCTGAGGAAGAGGGGTTTATATATATATAGTCTGAGTTAGTGACTCACAAGATGGGGTTTAAGGTAATTGGTCCAAACAGGAAGGATTTTGGGAGAGAACTCATCCTCTCAGGTCAGCACCCAGGACATGGCTACCTACGAGAAGTTCTGAGAAACACAAAAATGGAAAAAAAGAAAAAAGAGAGAAACACAAAAACAGGCCTGTGGTCTGAAAACTAGAATTTGGACCTCTGAAAAAGAGAGGATAGCTTACAAAAAAACTTGGAACTTGGAAAACTTGGAATTTGAGTCTACTGAAAAACTGGACTGTGTAAATACCAGCTACAGGTTTGGAGCAGCAAGAAGATACCATCTAAGCTGGGCGTGGTGGTGTATGTCTGTAATCCAAGCACTGGAAGGCAAAGAGACCAGGGATCGCTTGAGTTCGTGAGTTCAAGACTACCTCGGACAACATAGCAAGACCTAATGTAAAAAAAAAAAGAAAAAAATGATGATACCATGTTGGACATGTGCCTCTTTGTATGAAATGCCAGTTCAGGTTTGGAGCAGAGAGAAGATACCATCTTGGGATCATGCTTCCTTTTGTTTGAGGACTTTGGAAACTAGATGGCAACTGGGTTAAGATAATTGACCACTCATGACCTCAGTGACTCTTGGTTTCCCTTGTCTATAAATAAATCTTGTTATTGTTTGAGTAGTCTTGCAATTGTGCACATGGGTGGAAGAACCTGGAGAGTGCTGGTTTAGCTATTGATTTCTCTCCTCACAAGTTTTAGTGACTCTTTTGCACCCAGTTGCACACTGAGTCCCCAAATTGCCCCCAGCTCCCTCTCTACTCCCTGAGGGCAAGTTTGGAAAGGCTGCTGCTCCACACCCCTCACCCCTGCCACACATACACACCCTGCCCCACCTCCTCCACCAACTCACTTGTAAAGCCCATGTGTAGCCCCCCCAGCCTGGCTCAGGCCAGTGCTAGGATCCACTCAGCAGGAGAGGAGGCCTGCAGGCTGAGGAGCTCAGCTGATGTGCCTGAGGGGCCTGGCTTCTCCTGGAACCCAGTGTTGAAACTCTATGCCTAAAGAGAGCTCTTTCAAATCCTGGGGGAGCTCTGCAGAGCATCTAGAAATCTGAGGAAGAGACAGCCAAGAAGAATCCTGCTGGGACTATAGACCACTCTGGGTTATAGAAGACTGTACCCTTTCCAGAGTGTGCGCACAGACATAACACACACACACGCAGACACACACACACACACACAAAGTAGCCTGAGAGACAGTCTCCAAGCCACACCCAGACCCATTCAAATGGGAGCTATCTAAGCACCAAACTGAAGCATATAACTTTGGGCAGGAGGGAAAGGGGGGGAATGGGGGGGTAAATCCCTGGGATTACAATGATGTGAAATTTATATATAAATAAATTGGAGGGGAAATGGGAGCTATCGCCCATAGGGGCTGACAAGAACTTCAGACACTGACTGAATGAGAACCTGTTCCCACTTTGTGGCAGAAGGTTAGAGCCAGGTTTTAAAATGATATCCTGGTCGGCCCTGGCCATCTGGAAGATGGCATGTCTGCACAGCATGGCAGACTCTTAGGAGAAAGGGTAGAGGAACTCCAAGCTACTAGCTTTTGGCTGAACATTGTGCAAAAGCAAATAAACTTCCTGAACACTGTAAGCCTGCCTGACTTCAACATTCTGCATGTCTCAGCCTCTCTACCATTATGTTGCCTCCTGCAAGGTACACTCCACCACACTTTTAGTCCAGTCCTCAGTTCCCTCCTCCCCAGGCCAGTTGTTTAGCCTATGAGTTTATTTAGGGACTTGCCTGTGGGTGGATTGCTCATCTCTGAATGTTGCATGGAAGAATACTTGAGGAATGTTCTAAACATTTGTAGACGATGGTTCTGCTTGAGGTGGAAAGAAGGAAGATTTTCCCTCTGGCACTGGCACCAGGTCAGCCACCTAGAAGAATCCTAATGTGGTGACAGAAGCCCCCGAGCATCCTTCCTGCTCTCGATGTCATTACAAATGTTAACTCATGTTTTCTCCAGGTGAGCTGGGACACAAGAATGCAAGACTGAGTCATGCTAGGTCAAGCTCTCTGGCAGAAATCCAGCCTTCTCTCCAACAACACTTATCAGCGGTTCCCAATAGCACCCAGATAATACAGCAGTGAAACAGAAATGGCGCCATAAGCAGCAGGTCTCAGCTCCACCAGGAATGGAGGCCCAGAGTTTAGTTTAGTTCTCCAGGACTAAATTTCCATTATTCTACATAATAGAAACTGAGGGAACAACACAGACAAAAATCCTGCTTTTGTTGTCCTCATGTTCTCATTGGGAAGATGCAGTACATAGTTCATTGGAAGGTGATAAATGCTATCCAAAAATAAAAGGCAAGAAAAGGGGTAGGGGATATGTAAAAGGGTGGAGTTTACCAGCTTTATCAGAGATGTCCACACCACATCTTTTCTGATGACGGAATTTACATTAAGGTGAAAGAATTTTGATTACAGACACCTACCCTTGGAATACATTCTTTGATGTGTCCTATTACCTAGTGAGTAGTTGGAAACACTACTTAATGCTCCTATGGGTTCCAATCATACTCCCTGTGGTTGGGGTTATTCTACAATAAGCAGCACATGCCTGGAAACTAGGAGTGGAGGTGACAGTGTTTCCTTGCATGTTACATATAAAAATCTGCTTTGGAAAATTTGGTTTCCATCCACACAACCCTGAGTTTACTGAAATTAGAGTTCCTGTCCCCTGTTGTCCAGGGAATAGAGTCTTGTTTCTGATAAAATGCAAGCTTAATTTACCCCCTGGTTATTTTAAGATACTCATTTGTGGAACCCATAAAAAGAGAAAGAGTTACTATCCTGGATGGATGACAGATTCTAATAAACAAGGGGAGTTAGGAGGGAGGATTTTTAAAATGAAGTCGAGGTTCGTGTCTAGAACCCAGGGTGTTTGCTTAGGCACTTCATCATATGTCTTTGTTCAATAACAACAGTCCATAGGCAACTATGGCAACTGACAAGCTGTGTCACAAAAGACACAGCTCCTTCCCCATATCTTGACTTTAGAAGTTGGCTATATGGGTATTCACAAATGTCTATGTATACATTCACATAGTACATACCCATATAGCCAACCACTGGAAAAAAGACAAAGTTTTAGCTAACTCCCTCATGCCCTCTCCCCAACAATCCCCCAATAGTTAGAGATAGCCACCACTCTATGACTCCATATGAATGGACTTACAAATATATATTTTTATGTCATTTGATATTGTATTATACTCAATATTACATCTCTGAGATTCATTCACATGTGTCCTTTTCATTGCTGTGTAGTATTTTTGTATCAATGCAGCAAAATTTACTTACTCAACCTGTTGCAGAAAAATGCTTAGGTTATTTCCAGGTTTTGGTTATTATGAATAAAGCAGTTATGAAGATTTTAATACCTGTCTTTTACAAAAATTATGCACTAATGAAAATTATGCACTAATGAAAGCCTGAGTTCTAGGGACTATACATGTTTAACTTCAAATACTGACAGTTTTCCAAGTGGTCCTAAAAATTTAGACTTATACTATGTATGAGAGTTCCAGTTGCTCTGTGTTGCTTTCCATACTTGTATTTGGTCGTTTTAGTTCTAGCCAATGTGGTCAGTAGTTACTAATGTCCTGTTAACTCTTAATTTGCATTTTCTTGAATATTAATGATAACTACCTTTCAAGGTACTCAGTCATTTTTATTTCATTTCTTGAGATGTACCTGTGTTTATATATCTTACCCATTCAAAAAATTATTTTGAGAGCCAGGCACGGTGGTTCGTGCCTGTAAGCTTCAGTCTATGAAGCGGCAGGGGCTAGGGATTGCGGTTCGAGTCCCGCCTGAGGCCCGTAGCGAGACCTAGTTCCAAAAAAAACAGCTGGGCGTGGTGGTGCGCGCCTGTAATCCTAGCCACATGGGAAGCTGAGGCTGGGGATTGCTTGAGTCTGTGGTACCCCGGGCAACTAGAGCCTGCTGTTCCACGGGCAAAAATAGCGAGACCTAGTCTCAAAAAAAAAATATTTTAATTATTAATTTGTAGAAGTTCTTTAGATAAGTTCTTTGTCAAAAATATATATTGCAAATATATGTATCCCATCCTGAAGCTTGTCTTTTAATCTCAGTCCTCTTTTGACAAGCAGATGTTAATTTTGATGAAGACCATCTTCTTTTTTTGTAGTTAATACTTTTAAAAGTACCATTTTAGAACCCTTTCCCCCAAAATCTTGAAGACATTCTCTGATGTTTTCTCTTAGAAGCCTTAATGTTTTACCTTCCACGTTTAGCTCTATGATTCATACTCAGATTACTTTTTTGGCATAAGGTACTACACTTTTTTATGGGAAAATTCTTTTCTTCAAAGATTTTCAATGAGTTTTTGACTCTGGCTAGCGTCAACTTCCCTATACACCAATGACCATGTTCTGGCTTAATATCTTAACAGTTACATCTGTCCACCTCCTGTGTCTCCCAACAAATCTTTTCTAGGTATACCACGCCACTCTAAGCTGAGACACATCAAGTTTTGAGATCCTTGAACGGTTCACACATTCATCTGGGACCTTTGCCATGTAGAACGTGTCCATCCCCTTTTGTTCGTTACCTACTACTCAAATTTCATGTTTTATCTCCTCCAAGAAGGCTTCTTCTCTGTGGAGCACCTCCTGCCTTAAATGAAGTTAAGTAACCTCATTATGTGCTCTCATTGTTTCTCCCCAGTTCCTACTTGTAATTATGTTTATTCAAATAACTCCCCACTGTAACTTTTCTGATGAAAGACAGCCTATTTAGATCGCATAGGCTTCCCAAATATTATTGAATGAGTGAAAAAAATTCAAGGTGGAATCCTCTTCCACATATCTAAAAGGACAAGACTTGGCGAAACGTGATTTCCAGTAGCAGCTCTAACACTCAGCAAACAGGTTGGTTAATATTTCTGAACCTCAGTTTTCACATCTGTAAAACAGGAATACAATGTACAATATAGGGTTGCAGCAGACATCAAATAAGTGATGCACATAAGCATTTAGCACAACTAGCCGTACATGATGGGCCCTTTTAATATTAACAAAATAATGGGGTTAAAGAGCGCCGGCTCTTCTCCCTGCGCATGCGCAACCCTAGAATCGCCTCAAGGCGTGCCCAGCGCGCCCCCGCGCGTCCCCTTACGTGCGCGTATTCGACCGGAACCCAAGGCCAGGACAGAGGTAAAGGGGCGGGACCTCGACAGTACGCCTGCGCTGTGACAGACCATGCGTCTAGGGGGCGGGGTCGCGCAGGCGCGTAAGGCGCCCCGGCTCCCGAGGATAAACAAGAGCTGGGACGGGATGAGGCGGCGGTTGATCCTCGAGCAGCTAGTGGCGGTCACAGAGGCGGCGAGTGGGACCTGGCGCCGACCCTGAGCGCACGCGACCCGCCTCCCGCGCTCGAGTACCAGGCCGGAACGACCTGCCCTCCCGCCCTCTGCGCGCCCACCATGAACCTGGCGAGTCAGAGCGGCGAGGCTGGCGCGGGCCAGCTGCTCTTCGCCAACTTCAACCAGGACAACACGTAAGACCGGGCCGGAGGCGGGG
>PVHY01003857.1:0-11144 GCA_004024945.1 Uropsilus gracilis
CAATGAGTGGTCGCTGTTGACTAGCTAATCACGGGTACCAGACTCAGATTTAAGGAACTACAAACTGACATCAAATAGACCCTGTTCCTGGCCTAAGCATCTTCAATGTTTTGCCCTCCTCTCCTTTGGATCATCCAACTGATAGTGGATCACGCAGCTAGAGGAAATTGCCATCAAAGCAAAAGAAAGACACTGCGGCAGGACTCAGTAAAGGCATTTCCAGCTGGAGAGAGCTGCTGAGGGGAGAAGAGCCCACAATCTCCACTCTCTGCTGATCATCATCATTGCCATCATCATCCACATTCTCCATGAAGAGCCCATGATGTCCACGGCTCTGGGTGTACAAGTGCTGATCATTTCTGATGAATCCTTTGCATGCCTTGAAGGAAGCTGGAAACTGTTGTAATAAAAAGCCTCACCAGCAAGTTAGCTTTCAACATGTTGTGTGCTGCTTTCTTTCTGATACACTGGCTGCTGTACGTGTGTTTTCCCTGGTTCTTTAGGACCAGAAAACAAATTCTGCTTAGCTCTAAGTCAGGCTACCAAAGAATTTAGACCATGAGGAGCATCCTGTGTGCTATTATGCTTATCTTTTCTTTTTTAACTAATTCACTTTTCTTTTTCCTTTTCACATTTTTTAAATTTTATTTTTTCAAAAGTGACTACACAAATATATGTATGCATGCATGTATGAATGTATCTATCTCTCTATCTATCTATCTATCTATCTATCTATCTATCTATCTATCTATCTATCCATCCATCCATCCATCCATCCATCCATCCATCCATCCATCCATCCATCTATCTATCATCTATCTATCTATATTTACATCGTTGTCAGCCTGAGGTTCTTCCACCACCTTGTCACCTGGAACCATCATCTTGATCTCTTGTACTGATCTTTGATGACATCAGTTTCCATGTTGATTTTCTCAAATGATTATTTCCCTGATACCTGAGAGAACAGGTTGATTGTCAGATGTACCCTTCGTTGGGGTGAACGTTGGAGAAGTTAAAAAGAAGACTTGGAATTTGAAAAATGTTTACTAGGAAAATAGACATGAAAATCCAGAAGTAGCACCAGGACAGAAGCAAATTGAACACAAGCCTGGGTCTAGAACAGGAAACTAATAGATGTTGTTTACACCAAGGAAAATAGGGGTGGAGAAAATAATAGGGGAAAGGGATTCCTGAATCCCAGAGAACACAGCGATGAGGACTTAAATGAAGAGACCGTTTGATCAAAGCTCGCTGAGACTCGTCAGCGAGCTAGTTCAGCCCTGGTCAAGTACAGCTCATGCGACAGTCAGGTTCTCAAGAGGGACACTGAGCCCTAGGAAGCAATGGCAGATGGTCAGGAGGAAATCCGGGTTCTCTGAACACTGAACGTGTTAGCGGAGCTATGCACCTGCGTGGAGTCGGGCACAATCAGTTGACAGGGGCTGGCCCACTGGGCTGTGCTTCCACAGGGCTCAGGGAGGGGTCATAAATGGAGCCTCACACACCAGTAAGAGTGAAGCATAGCGGGGACACCGCCTCCTTCTCCGTAAGAAGAAAATAAGGCCTAGAATCTGAAAGGCCCACAATCAGCCCAATCTTCCAGTCCGTGCAAGCTCAGGGAAGGTGTGACTTGGCGACCTGCATCTGACAAGGTGCGAACGCAGAGCCTGAACCTCATAGCGGCTTAAGAATACATTGGGGACTTATTTCTGCTGCTATGAATTCTTCTAAGTCCATCCATGTGATCAGAAACAAGTCAAAAAGAAAAAGACAGAAACCAAATGGTTTCGCTTCTATATGGGACATGGGAAAGATAAACAAAAAGCCATGAAGAAAAGTCAAAACAAGCCAACAACCAAATTGAAGTACACAACTTGGGGGTGGGGGGTGGGACAGGATGGGAATGGTCAGGGAGGGGGTGTGAACCCCAGAGGTCACAACGATGTGAAGTTTATATATAAATAAAAAAAAATTAAGAAAAAGAATACATCGGGGAACCATCCCATCCTCATTGCCAGCTGTAAGCATCAGGCTCACCCATCTGGGTGGGTTCTTTAACGATTTAGTAGTTACACAGGCACATCAGGTGGAGCAGGGCAGGGCCAGAGTTGCGGGTGGAGGTGGGTAAGCCCCGCACACCCCAGGAATCTCCACTCTCATTCTCTGGACTCTCTCTCATTCTTTCATGTTCTCCTATTGCCATGCTCTCTCTGCTCATGGCTGTGCTCCATCTCTGTGTTCATTTGCCCCCCCTCTCCTAGGCCCAGATACGCATACCCACTGGACTCACAGACATGGGGAAGATGCAATACTCCAGGTGCTGGTTCTATGGGCTAATGGTGGAAAAAAGCCTCAGTCACCCTACATGCTCCTCATCTATTTGGTGACCCTCATCCCCCTGACAATCCCACTCAGAGTGCTCCCTCATTTCTATCCTCCCCTTTATTTAGGTTGCTGGTTGCCCTACTCAGCACCTTCATAATGTCTGGCATAGGCCTGCAGTCCAGTGTTTTCAAAGCATGTCAATATTCTCTCTCTCAGCCTCTCTCTCTGTCTCTCTGTCTCCTGTCTCTCTGTCTCTCTCTCTCTCTCTCTCTCTCTCACACACACACACACACACGCAGGAATGTTTTAGCAAACAACTTCTGCATCAGATCCAAGTCAACCAAATTAGGATTTCCACTAGAGGAACAAAAAAAATCTTATTATTTTTTTTTATGAGCACAATAGTCAAGCATATGACCAGCAAAGTGTTTTAATGTCACTTACAGGCACCCCACATCAAGTGCACTGCGATTGCTAGCCTGTCCCTGGATTGTCAGCTTGTGGGTGCAACTGTGACTTCTATTTCACAGGTCATTGTCTGGAAACACACAGGTCTTTGAGCTTCATCTTTCTCTGGCGAGTGAGGAGACTGACAGTTGCTCATATAGACTTTTGTCACCCGCAGGCACACAGAACTCTGGAGAGGAAGACCTTGAGAGCAGACTCCACTGTCTTCTGGGAAGTCAAACTGCAAAGTCCCCATGTGGTGCTGGGCCAAGGGCAACATTTCCATGTCACCAATAAGACAACTCAGGTTTAAGGTGCAAATTCTCCCAGCATCCCATAGTTCAAGAGTTAAGGCTCCAGGCTTCACACCAAGCATTTTGAAGCTCCGAATATTTTAGGTGTTCCACACACCATTTCATTGCAATCATTTCAACCCTGTTAAAGAACATCCCAACTGTATGTAACCTTTTATCATTTTTATGCTTATGACTGTGTGCTAATGGAAAATGTAAATTCTTTGCAATTTACAGCATATTTTACATTAGTGGCACCGTTCCCATAGTTTCGTTATCTCGGTTTGTCTTAAACATTTATTACTAATTTGACACCAGTGGTGTTCTAATTAAAGTTCATTCTCCAACAGGAAATACAGCGTTTCATAAAGCATGGAGAACATTTTCTTTCTGTGGAGATTGCCAGACATTTCATGGGTGATTTACAAGAAATGTTGGAAGTCATTTTGTTTATTTGTTTAGGAAATCATCACCCCCATCATTCTTAGTCCATATTACCACCCTGCATTTTTCCAGCTAATTCTGGTGTTGCATTAAAAGCTCTTTCATGCAATGGGTTTTTGTTTAAAATTGTTAATTAAAGAAGTATCCAAATTGCTTAATTGCTAGATGGAAGATGTTCCATATTTCCAAGCGTGACCTATGCTTTGAAAAGAAACATGATGAAAACTTTCACATTATGGGGGGAAAGACTCAGGAGGAGGGAGATACAATCAGCTCATCCTGAACTCCTTCAATAAAAGCAACACATTGTGCTCTACAACCTTACTGTCCTGTGCCTTCTCTCCAAGATACACATGACACCTTTATTTCCCTCCAATTCCCTCCTTTGCTCTAGGTCATGGATTCTCAAACTGCAGAGCAATGTTCCTGGAAAGCAAACATACCACTAAAGCCAGGTCTGACTCCAGATGTTCCGGTCATGTTGAAGCTGGAGAATTCATGGTTCTGTTTCTTGGGTAATAATGATGTTGTTGTCTCAGGAATCGAACGTTGCTCTCATTCTCTGCTATTCAAGATACCTTCCATGAAACTGTACCTCATCACCACCCAGGAACTCCTTAGAAACTGCCTAAAAGTGGAGCCCTCACTCCAGGCTGTTGAATGCTCTTCTTCCTTTATTGAGGTAGTGTTGGTTTCCATTGCTGCATGTGATCAAGGCGAGCATGTTCACACCTCGGCAGGTGGCTGTTCCTACTCCCCTCCACCATTCAAGAGCTCAGAGTCCTTTATCCTAGACCCGCCTGTCCCTCCCCATCCTTACTCCACTCCAGTCATCTCCTTCCTTAGTAATTCAACTCCACAGTCTAAGTTCTAGGGTTTCATTCCATTTTTTCTATGGTTTAGTTTTGTCAGTTCCTTTGTGGTTTTGTAGCTGATTTTTAATTTTTTTCTATGGTCCATATATCAGTGAAATCATCCAGTAACTGTTCTCTGTCTGACTTACACAGCTTAGCACTCTTGCCTCTGGTTCCACCCATATTGTGGCAAATAGCAAGAGTTCATTTTTAATCGCCAAATAGTATTTCATGGTGTATATATACCACCTCTTAATTTATTGTTTTCCCCATGGGCATTTAGATGGTTTCCCTAATATGGCGATTGCAAATAGTGCTGCAAGAATCATAGATATTGTGTGTGTTCTGCATCTTAAAAGCATCCTTAGGAAATTCCCAGGAAGAGTAAAATGTGAAAAGAATTTGAATGAATTCCCTGTTCACCTATTCTCAGGATTTGCTTATTGATTTCTTTAGCATCTGTTAGCCACCTACATCCTGCTTTTCACTTTCCAGGCTAAACTTTGCTATACAACCCGAACTATGATCATTTTATTTACTGAAGCAAATGTCTCATACTTTCCCCAGGTTAACATTCAAACTTTTTAATCTGTCCTCAAAGTTCTTCTTATGGCCTCCCCTTCCCTATGCCCAGAGCCTGCCTCTCCAGGAACATAGCCTTTGCGCTCTGGCAGTCTTCCAACCCATTCCCTTTGCAGGGAAGTGTCTTCTGCCATCACCCTAGGCTGCCACACCCTGGTTGGGAAATACAGTCTCACAGTGGTTAAAGGAAGATGATGGGAGACTAGAAAATGAGCCTCTATTCAAAATTGGAGCAGCCTTATACATCTGAGCTGTGGACTTCGCTGTATTTATATGACCAGAAAGTCAGCTCATTCTCTCCTGTTATTTTACCAATTATTAACTGAAAACAAAGCAAGACAAAGAACCCGTGAGATTGCCAAGGGTTGAACTGGGGGAGCAGCCTGACAGATTGTACTCCGTTCCAGTAAACAGAAGTGGGAATTTAGATTGTATAAGTAGGAACAGTGAGTCACTGACATTAAGAACATAATTATTCTTGGTAAGGGGGCTTCTACTTCGAAGCTGTCGTGACCTAAAGATAAAACAATGCTTGAGAGGGATCCGCAAGATTGATTTGAATATTCCTTCCTTAGGAACATGCTGCAGAGATGCCCATTGTAATTCTTTACCTGAAAAACTTCACTGTCCCTGTTCCTCAGGACATTTCTGCACAAGCCATTCCTCTTGTGAAGACTGCTTTGCTCTCTGACTTGCAGGATCAGGGCAGGGCTTCCCAGAAATTGTTGCAAATGTTTGCATCATTTATACAATGTAGTTAATGAAAGAATTGCATTAAATTATATATATATATATACACATATAGTGAAAGAATTGTGTTAAATGAGATATACATATAAAAAGTGTCATGTAACTAACTTGCAGATAAGGTAGGTTTAAGAAGTCCAAGCATATCCTGCCATCCACTGGCAGACAGGGAGACATCATGTAAATGCTTAACCTTGAGACTGAGCCTGATGACCTGTCAATCAGAGCAGGTGGATCCCCCAGGAGTGAGACACCTCCCTCAGGAAGCAGTTTGTTAAACTATCTTTTAAGTCTCTTAAGCCTCCACCGAGGAAGCTCAGAACACCCCTCGCTGAAACCCCTAATGACCCAATTCCTTTTGTTCTTAATATAAAAGGAAATAGGATTGAATTAAGAAGAAAATTCTTCACTAGAAGCTAAAAAAGAACACACCTTCATTTCTTTCTTGAGTAATCTGCAGAGCACTTAAAGTATTTTATATTTCATATTAAATATTTCAGTTCCATTGGAAAGGTTCATAATTTCCAGTGAGCAGTTCTGCAATTAAAATATTTAACTGGAGAAAAAGGGTATCTTTCTTCCCCTACTGAAATTTAAAGGTATTTAATTTTTGATTATATAATGCTACTGTGGACTTCTACAATAGTCTGCCCTACATTAGAAATATTGTATTGTACTAAAAAGTCTTTTATTCCTGGCTCTCAAGCTGTAAATAATATATGAGCATGGCTGAAAATGGTGAAATAAAATATGAATCATTCCTTTTTAATAGTCCACATGAATAATTATTGGATCAATAGTTCACAGTATACAACCTGCAATTAAACGTGTTCAATAATTCAGTAAAATGGCTATATTCTATATTTGAAAGTCATTAAAATCATTTTATATAAACCTTAATCTAAGATCATTCTTTAGCTAGAGTGAAACACAGTGAAATATAGAATAAATACATATACATAGATGCATTTCAAATTCCCCCAGAGCAATTGAGTTTTATTCCAAAAAAAGGTCTTATTTTATTAAAAAAATAACATTGTTTCCCTTTTACGAACACTATTCAATGAGCAAAACCTCAATTCTGAGCGTAATAACAAGCTTAAGTGCAAGCAACATATTTAAGATTTTAACTGACAAACTTTCCAACAGAAAACATTAACTAGATCTAAAGTTGGGTATTTTGACAGCAGAAGCAAAAGGCGTTGAAATGGTGTCCTACGGACTCATGAGAATGGTCACCAACTACATCTCAGACTTTTCCAGCTGTCCCCAAGTTCGTTTCACTCAGAGATGAAGCAGGACCACTGAATGAGGCACTTACTGGAGCGAACCATCCAAAACCACCTTTGGTCCACACCTGACTTCGAGTCTGGATTGGATGCTGAGTGCATCCGCTTGTCACCTTTCTTATCTCAACTGCCTGATTCGGAATTGCCTGGATTTTACATGCCTGTGGGTCATTTGCATTTCCTCTTTGGAGAAGAGTCTTTATAGCTCCCCCACCTCATTTTTTGAGTGGACTTTTTGTCTTCTTCACTGAGTTGTGTGAGTTCTTTGTGGATCTTTGTTATCAGACCCTTATCACTTGTGTGTAGGGCAAACATTTTTTTCCTTCAACTCATAGAGCAGGAGCAGAGCAGATTTAGCAGAGTTCTTGAAGAACGCAGCATTTCTGGAATTGTAAATGATCATTGGCTTCAACTTCAAGTCATCAGCTGCCTTAGCCCATAATAAAGAGTCAGACTCTGTTTTGAAAAAAAAAAATTGCCTGAATTTCATCTTCCCAATCAGTCAATCAGAATGACAAGAGCTCAGGGCCATTGTGAAGATCTAATAAGGCAGTGACAGGACGTGGCTTTTCCAAATGTTCAATTCTGCTCCTATGCTAGGTGTTAGCTTTGGGGCACAGATGCCACATTGCGTGGGGACTGCTGGTGTGTAGCTAGGGAACCCGGCCCCACTATTTTATTCTTGTCTCAAACCTTTCTGATGGCAGCATTCAACCCCCTATGTGCACTCATGTTCCTCCATGAGCTTACGCCGCTTATTTATTGGCATCAGTCACTACCCCTAGTCCTTTGCTCAAAACCTGTGGTCATATTGGCCTTGAGATTGTCTTGTGAAGACAGCAACTTGCCATCTGTTCCTTGTCTACCATCCCCTGGGGTGAGAACACACTCCCTTAAGAAATCAGCACCTTCTGGTTGTTGAGTTCTCTCTACATGGCACCTCTGCCAAGAAGCCTACCAAGATTTCCAAAAGAAGACCTGGTCCATCACTCCATCTATGGTATCTGCTTCATCTGACTAGTGAACAAGGTAAAGATAGAATAAGCCCATCTATTACTATAATCACTATGCTATAGCAGGTTTTTACCTCTTCCTTCTTTCTCTACCTCCTCCTCTTCCAACTCTTCCTCCTCCTCCCCATCATCATCATCATCCCCATCATCCTCATCTTCATCCTCCTTCTCACCATCATCACTTTCCATAGAGCTGACTTCTCTTTAAGAAGTCTTCTGCTTAATTGAGTTCCTGGGATTGCAAACCATCAAAGGTCACAGCTTGTCTCCAGCCCAATCATGTAAAGTGTCCTTGCTCAGTAAGTTGCCACCCAGGACCAGATGTGAGCCCAGCATCACTGGAAAATTGTGCAGGCTCCTGCCTGGGATGAGCCAAGCTGGGTGCTCGTCAGGATGCATATGACCCAATTCTATGCAAATTGCTGCTGCTAATTTTCTCCTCCAAGTCTTAGGCATGTGTTCAGTAAGTTCTTTCTGATGTGCTTTCCTCTTTTCATGTCAAACAGTTCCCTGCCATGTTACACAGGTGCAGAACCTGAAGGAACATATCCTGGCCCCTCACTACACAGATGGTGAATCAGAGGAACAGAGAGAAAAAGAACCTTGTCTGTGGTCACAGCATCAATTAATGGAGAAGATAAATCCAGAAAACAAAGCCGCCAAATCCCAGGCGGGTTCTCATTTTCTGCCTCCCTGTCCTGCTTCTAAATTATCACTTGGACAGTAACGATTAAACACACCATAGCACTAAAACTGTGTCAGATTTACATTATGTGGTTTTGTATTTCAGTCTCAGCAAACACTGTTTTGTTACACACATTGGTTTTAAAACTCAGATTTAAAGTCATAGAACATGGATTGAGGGGGTAATAATGTGCACATTAATAACAATAATGGTAGCGCTGACAATTATATGGCACATTACAGCTCACAAAGA
The DNA here is from genome assembly GCA_004024945.1 of Uropsilus gracilis. Lineage (NCBI taxonomy): Eukaryota > Metazoa > Chordata > Mammalia > Eulipotyphla > Talpidae > Uropsilus > Uropsilus gracilis. The sequence goes on from PVHY01003857.1 coordinate 8,935, forward strand.
ATGGCATTCACATCGGTTCAATTATTTTCTCTTCAGCGTAAATAAACACATAATTTGACATGGAAAGGATATTTTTGCCTACTCCTGCCTTCTGTGAGGCAGGTCATTTCCATGCTTCCAGGTTTAGACCTCAGCAAATATCTAAAAATCCAGTTAACTAGATTGTCCATTAGTCCATAACAGTGCCATAATGGAAGAACAGTGTGCGTGAGAGCGTGTATGTGCGTGTGAATTGTTTGCTAACTATTGAGAAACAAGGATCTCCTTTGAAAGAAATCTTGACCCAAAAGTCAGCAAATGAGCAAATAAAATGGTCTCAAAAGTGTCTATGAATTAGTTGCAAACAGAGGCTTCACCTGCCTAGACAAGGAGCTATTGTGATGTTGAGAAACATCATTATGACTACAATGTTGTGGTTGTCAGGAAGGGAGAAAAGATGGATAGGAAGTTGATAATACACTATGTAGGATCAACTAGACACTTGCTGTGAGGAAGTGAAGATAGGGATTTGGATAAAACAATAAGTGAAGGTGAACATATATGTGTTATATTGACAAACTGGAAAAATCTGTCATGATTCATATAGGGTGATGGAATTCACCTGTTGATTTCAAGAGATTTCTTCTCATAATTTATGTTTCAAAGTACAATTCCTGAACACCTTTAACAACCAGTCTTCCAAAACAGCATATTCTTTAGTTTTGGTATCTTTAGGATCTGATGGGTCCAACCTAAAGCTCAGAGTTATGGCCACCTGGCTGTTCTCCCTAAACTGGGGTGTGTGATCCTAGCAAAGCCTGCCATCTCAGGGTCGATGATGTACCTAGCAGTGTTCCACAGCTCTCACCTGCATTGTCCCAGCTCAAACTTCTTTTTCCTGCCGATTGCCACAGCCCTTCTTCAGTGAGTGATGTAATCGTCATTCTCTAGAATCTAGTCTTTCATTCGTCAAGTGTATTAGTCAGAAAAATGAGTCTTTTATAGTTGTCTGTATTCTGACAAATGCCTTTGAGATAGTATAAAAAAAATTCTCTGCTTCTTCCCATTAAATCCCTACATCCATCCACAGTTCCTGAGATCCGCTGATGTGATTTGCCTTTTCTAGGGTATTGTATAATATGTTCTATTACCTTTCAGGTTTGGCTTCTCTCACTCAGATGAGTGCATTTCAGATGTGTCCTTGTTGCCATGTGTGTTAGTAGTGACTTTCTTTTCACCCCTGAGTAGTATTCCCTTTCAGTTATTCCATATATCACTATTTGCTTACCCATTCATAAATTGCAGCACTTTGGGTTATTTCTAATTTAGGATTATTACAAATAATGTCACTATCTGGAGTCACGTGTAGGTTTTTGTGTGAATATAGCTTTTTATTTATCTTTGATCATTCCCTACAAGAGGAATTGTTGGACCATACGGTATATATACACATTTATAAACTTGATTGTATAAATTATCTTCCAGAATGGTTGTCATCTTCCATGATTACAAAATTATATGATAGATTCAGTTGCTCTTTTCTTTGACAATTCTTGAGTGTTTGAGGTATACATATATACATATATATGTGTGTGTGTGTGTGTGTGTGTGTATACACATATGCATCTGTCTTCATTAAGGAAATTGGTCTATAGTTTTCTTTCTTAGTGTTGTCTTTATTTGGTTTTGGTATGATTGTGACGCTTACCTCATAAAATGTGTTTGGAAGTCTTCCATCTTTCTCATTTTTTTTGAAAAGTTTTAGTAGTGCAGGCATTATTTCATCTTTGAATGTCTTGTAGAATTTGTTTGTGAAGCCGTGTGGCCCTGGGTTCCCTGGGTTCTTGTTTTTTGGGGATAGTTTTGATGATTATTTCAATTCTGCTGCTTGTTATTGGTTTGTTAAAGTATGCTATTGCTTTCTGGACACATCTACAGCTGGCAAAAAAAAATGAAGGAAAACATAAACAGCTGGGACTGCATCAAACTAAAAAGCTCTGTACAGCAAAAGAGACAAAAGACAAAACAAAAAGAAATCCAAAAGAATGGGGAAAAAAAATTGCCTTCCATAAGAGTGATAAGGGTTTAATAATAAAGATGCACAAGGAACTAACACAACTTAGCAAAAACAAAACAAGAAACCCAATCAAAAATGAGGGAAAACTAAAAAGACACTTCTCTAAAGAGGAAATACAAATAGCCAACAGGCACATGAAAAAATTCTCAGTGTC